>JAZAVI010000185.1:90000-166659 GCA_036326025.1 Chrosomus eos | reverse complement strand
ACTTACATTTACATTTAGTCATTTAGCAGACGCTTTTATCCAAAGCGACTTACATCTGAGGACTAAACTAAACGAGACATCGTGAAGAGGCAATAATAACACAAGAAGTGCTCAAAATACAAAGTTCAAACATTGCTCATAGTAGTATAAACCAGACAAGTGAGGATTTAAATAATATATATATATATATATATATATATATATATATATATATATATATATATATATATATATATATATATATATATATATATATATTTTTTTTTTTTTAAGTTATGTTAAAGCCCCACTAGGTAGGATTTCCGTTTTGGTCAAACAACGACCCCTAGAGTCGCTGTGGACTACTTGTATTTAACGTTACTGTCGTAAATCCCACTCACGCAGAGCAGTCTCTTCACTCACGGCCTGATCCCCTCCACCCTGTATACCGGTCCCTGTTCAGTTGGGTGGAAGTTGTAACGAGTGGAAATAAGGTGTGTCCCCTTTAAGAGCTGCGTGCGCCCTGTTAATAACTGTCGGCAGTCTGTATTGTATGTGCGCCTCACACCCCGTAAGCGAGTTGTTTCTGTTTGATGCTCCTATTTTTGTCTATCAAGTAATGCTGTGGACGGTAGAACGTGTGACAGACAGTTACACGAGTTCGATTGGGGAATAAACACAACGCGGTACAAATCGTCGGACATCGAACAAGCACAGCTAGCCTCCGAAGATGTTTAAGTTACTGAGGTAACTTGAGGCAAGTTGACTTGTTCATCAACAAGAACGCCAGGTGCGTTTTAGCTCACATCAATGAGTGAAAGCTTGTCCGAGTGATATACAATATAAGCCATATACTTACAAGTCCAACAGCATGTGAGGACGTGTTGGGGGAAGTGAGGTAACGTTAGCCTATGCCATAAAGCAGTCGAATTTTGTAGTTCTTTTTATTGCTCGGGTTACTACCCGAACCATGAAGTTTAAAAGTATGATTAAAAACGTTACAGACCCCGTTAGGCTATGGCAGACGTGTCATTCAACCTATTGTAAGTCGATGTACCATCACAAGAGACTTGGAAATATATTATTAAGGTTGAAAAGTTACCTAGTGTTACTTTAAGTGCTCCCGGAAGAGATGAGTTTTCAGTTGTCTTTTGAATGCTGTCAGGGATTCTGAATTCCGAATGAGGCTGGGCAGATCATTCCACCAGCATGGAGCCGTGAATGAGAAAGTTCTGGAGAGTGATTTTGTGGCTCGCTGTGATGGTACCACGAGCCGCCGCTCATTGAACGATCGTAGGCTTCTGGTAGGGATGTAGACTTGTAATAGCGAGTGAAAGTAGGAGGGAGCTGAACCTGTGGTCAATCTGTAAGCAAGCGTCAACACCTTGAACTTGATGCGAGCCGCGAGTGGTAGCCAGTGCAGAGAGATGAACAGAGGAGTGACGTGGGCCCTTTTGGGCTCGTTGAAGACGAGACGAGCTGCAGCATTCTGGATCATTTGTAGAGGTTTAGTTGCACATGATGGAAGTCCAGCCAGAAGAGCATTGCAGTAATCAAGCCTAGAAATGACCAGGGCCTGGATGAGAAGCTGTGTTGCATGCTCAGTTAGGAAAGGCCTGATCTTCCTGATGTTGTGCATAGCAAACCTGCATGATCGAGCTGTCTTTGTAATGTGGTCGGTGAAGGTCAGCTGATCATCAAAGATTACTCCAAGATTTCTGACTGACCTTGATGGGGTGATTGAGGAAGAGTCTAGCTGGATAGTGAAGTCGTGTTGTAGAGACGGATTGGCAGGGAGGACGAGAAGCTCAGTCTTTGCCAGGTTGAGCTGCAGGTGATGTTCCTTCATCCATGCCGAGATGTCCGCCAGACAGCTTGAGATCCGTGCCGTTACTGTGGGATCATCTGGTTGAAATGAGAGGTAGAGCTGGGTGTCATCAGCATAGCAATGGTAAGAGAAACCATGTGCCTGTATGATAGGTCCCAGTGATGTGGTGTGAATAGAGAAGAGGAGCGGTCCAAGAACTGAACCCTGAGGAACCCCTGTAGTCAGTTGATGTGCTTTGGATACCTCGCCTCTCCATGTGACCCTGAAGGACCTACCTGTGAGATAGGACTCAAACCAGTGGAGGGCAGTTCCAGTGATGCCCAGTGATGAGAGGGCGGACAAGAGGATTTGATGATTCACAGTGTCGAAGGCAGCAGACAGGTCCAGGAGAATGAGAACTGATGATTTGGAGGCAGCTTTTGCGATCCGCAGGGCTTCTGTGACTGACAGTAGTGCAGTCTCGGTAGAATGCCCTTTCTTGAAGCCAGATTGGTTGACATCCAGCTGGTTGTTCAGAGACAGGAAAGATGATACTTGGTTAAAAGCAACTCGTTCGAGTATTTTCGCAATGAAAGGTAGGAGAGAGACAGGTCTGTAATTCTCTAGAAGTGATGTGTTTGATGTTGGTTTTTTAAGCAGTGGAGTTACCCGAGCCTGCTTAAATGCTGTAGGGAAAATGTTAGTGTGGAGGGATGAGTTTATAATGTGTGTAAGAGCTGGTAGAAGTGTGGGAGAGATGGCTTGTAGAAGGTGTGAGGGGATGGGATCAAGAGGGCAGGTGGTAGGGTGACTGGAGAGGAGAAGTTTAGATACTTCTTCCTCGGTTAGTGGAGAGAAGGAGGAGAGAAGGTTATTGGCTGTGGGAGAGGTTAGTCTGGGTTCCTGTGTGTGTGAATCTGAAAACTGACTGCTGATAGTTGTAGTTTTGTTAGTGAAGAAGTTAGAAAAATCATCAGCAGTTAGCAAGGAGGTGGGTGGTGGTGGAGGTGGAGGCTGCCCTGAGCTTGGTCCGGTGTTCATGAAGAACCTCAGATAACCAGGGGTTAGAGGGAGTGGCGCGTGCTGGCCTAGAGGAGAGAGGGCGGATATTGTCTAAAGAAGAGGTTAGGATGGAGCATAAAGTATCCGTCGCAGTGTTCACATCCAGAGATGAGAAATGCGAGGGTGAGGGTAGAGAGGATGACACAGCAGAGGAAAGATGGGACGGAGAAAGTGAGCGCAGGTTTCGTCTGAAAGTAAATGCTGGGGAGGTTGCTGGAGCATGGGTAGTGAGTTGTAGATTGAAAGTAATGAGGAAATGATCTGAAACGTGGAGAGGTTTCACCAAAATGTTGTCAGTGGTACAGTTGCGTGTGTAAACCAGGTCCAGTTGGTTGCCTGACTTGTGAGTACCGGAGGTGATGAGCCGTGTGAGATCGAAAGAAGCTAGGAGAGAGCTGAAGTCAGTTGCATACGGTTTTGCTAGGTGAATGTTGAAATCGCCAAAGACTACAAGTGGAGTGCTATCATCAGGGAAAGAGGACAGCAGCACATCTAGCTCCTCTACAAAGCTTCCCAGTTGACCAGGGGGGCGATAAATGAGTACAATCTGGATCTTAATGGGAGTTGTAAGTGCAATAGCATGATATTCAAATGAGGTGTTATTGCATAGAGAAGAGAGAGTTGAGTATTTCCAATTGTTAGTAATGAGAAGACCAGTGCCCCCACCCCTCCCCGACTGGCGTGGGGTGTGAGAGAAAGAGTAGTTGTTAGAGAGAGCAGCAGGGGTTGCTGAGTCTTCTGGACAGATCCAGGTCTCAGTCAAGCCCAAGATATTAAGAGTAGAATGAGATGCAAAGGCTGGAATGAAGTCAGCTTTATTGACTGCTGATTGACAATTCCATAGACCCATAGAAAGAGTGAGAGGTGAGTGTGAGGATGAGAGAAAAGGGCGCAGGTTAGCAGTATTGCGCTGCCTTCTGTGTGCAGTGAGAGAGCGTTGTCGAGAGACAACAGGAATGTATTGAAAGCACATAATGATAATGGGGAATAAGATAAAGGTAGGAGAAAAAGGGTGAAGAAGATACTTTAAGTGCCTTACAGGTGTCCTTGCTCGTCGGAGTCGCGCAGGTAGAGTCGATGTCTTTACCCGAGTCGGTGTTCACATGAGGAGGCTGAACACGAGAGCTGAATACTTCCGCTGACGCTTCCGCGACAGCGCACACACTACATAGATATAATGCTTACAATCACCTAAGTGAGGGCAGCTGTGTCAGCCCTTGCAATTAGCACAGCAAAAGCTGAATACTTCATGGCTTTCAATAGAAATTAGTGGAATTTTGCCATGCATTGAAATTCAATAAATTCATCAATTAAACTAAACACTCTAAAATGCCACTCCTTCAACATAGAAACATCATGTTCACAACATTCCTTTCAAAAAGAAACTCTGAAAAGCATTTAATTGTTATGAAACCAATTCATAGGTCTTTTAATGTGTTAATCTAAACTAAACTGTGATGCTTTAAAGGAATAGTTCACCCCAAAATGAAAATTCAGTCAGTAATTACTCTCCCTCATGTTGTTCAACCATGTAAGACTTTCGTTCATCTTCAGAACACAAATTAAGATATTTGTGATTAAATCTGAGAGCTGGGTCACTCCTCCATAGGCTTCTAAGGGATTGAAACTTGCCAGCCCTGAAAAGTCATTAAAGACATCGTTCAAATAGTCCAAGTGACTACAGTGCTCAATCTTCAGTTTATCAAGCGACGAGAATACTTTGAGCGAAAAAATAAAATAAATAAATGAATTTATTGAAGAATTAATTTTCTTCTCTGTCGGCCTCGAGGTTTCACATAGTGTAATTGCGCAACGCTTCTGTGTTTAACGTCACACGCATCACACACATGGCCAATAGTGAGCCTCCATGTGACGTACAACCAGAAGCAGTGCGCTGTTACACTACGTGAACCATCCCGAGGCCGACAGAGAAGGAAATTAATACTTGAATAAAGTCGTTATTTTTGTTTGTTTTTTTGCGCTCAAAGTATTCTCGTCACTTGATAAACTTAAGATTGAGCCACTGTAGTCACTTGGACTATTTTAACGATTTCTTTAACAACTTTTCTGGGCTGGACTTTTCAATCCCTTAGAAGCCTATGGAGGAGTGACCCAGCTCTCAGATTTAATCACAAATATCTTCATTTGTGTTCTGAAGATGAACAAAGGTCTTACGGGGTTGGAACAGCATGAGGGAGAGTAATTACTGACAGAATTTTCATTTTGGGGTGAACTAACTCTTTAACAAATTCATCAATTAAATTTAACATCACTCTTTAAAAAAAAGAAAAGGTTGCAAAGTTGCATGCACTTTATTTAGTTTGTTTCTCAGTCCATTAACTTTTGCGGAGCAGCTTTCCCCATCAATCTTCATGAAGACCCGCTGGATCACCTCAAAGGTGTATCGCACCTCTTTGGGATAGTTGATATTTGAAACGTAAATGCAGTCCAAACAATGTGACGAAGGCATTCGGAATGTCTTGGAGATCCACAATGACAATCTCCCCCTCCAGTATCACAGCCATATTCACGACGTTGTCTGGGAAGGCACAATCTTGTCTGATGTCCTCGCTCACTGACAAGATGCCCACCTTAACACTCTAAAAAACGTTGATCTCATTGTCAGTTGGCTGTAAAAAAAAGAAGAAGAGAGATTAAAGATTCAGCGGTGGACTAGAACTTTCATTATCACATTAAACATACATTACTAAAATGTAAACCGCCATTTTGAATGCATTTATTTACAGGAAAGAATACTGATTTGTATAGAGGGTATGCGAGTGACGTCACCGTCGGCCGGGGTGACTGCGGTTACACACACACTGAGTGGCAAAAAGGTGGTAGCATTGGTTGTCAGCGTGAATTCCGCAAAAAACACTACACATCTAAGATGGGAAAGAGCTTTGAGAATGACTGAACAAATATATATATATATATATATGTGTGTGTGTGTTTGGGTAAAATTAACATTTTTGTTTTATTCTATAAACTACTGACAACATTTCTCTCAAATTCCAAATAATTATTGTCATTTAGAGCATTTATTTGCAGAAAACGTCAACTGGTCAAATTAACAAAAAAGTTAGTGTTGTCAGACCTAGAATAATGGCATTATTCAAGGCATTATTAGTGGGGTAATTTACGAGATACAACCTTGGATCCATTAGGATCCATTATTTTCGTTAAGTTAAACCTCTAACTTTAATAATGTTTAAAAAAATAAAATGGAAAAAGATTCTTCTGGGGGAGGGGGGGGGGGGGATCGAAATCTAAAATCAATGATTAATCGATCGCACATCCCTATTATTATTCTCTTTAATTATTGCGTTGATGTTTTTGCTTTCAAATGCAGGGAGATCCTAAAACTTTAAACATGTTAAAAAACGATTCACATGATGAATTTAGGAAAATGGTTGAAATGTGTTCTCAAATTAACGTTCAAGTGACTCAAACAAGCATCACTGAAACATATGCAGTGTGTCAACCGAGGTGGAAAGTAACGAATTACATTTACTCGCGTTACTGTAATTGAGTTTTTTTTTGTGTACTTCTACTTTTTTAAAAGGATACTCTACTGGTTTTTCATATTAAACTATGTTATTCCCTTAACTAAGATGAGTTTATATACTTCTCTCGTCTCAGTGCGTGCTCTAAATCACTGTCCTGCCGCAAACCTTTGTTAGATCTTATCTCAGCCCTGTTCATTCAATATGGGCCAAGAAGAGAAGCGACCAAACACCTCCATGTTTCCCCTATTGAATACCATAGCAAGTGCTTGGGAGCACTTCGACTCGTCGCAGTAATATGATATCATCTCTCGTGAAAAGTCCTCTCCCTCTCCTCCTCCCTCTCATTTCAATGGGAGCGGACTTTTCACGAGAGATGATATTACTGCGCCGAGTCGAAGTGCTCCCAAGCACTTGCTATGGTATTCTGCCATACAATATAGTTATCCATTTTACACACTTAGAAAAGCGCAACGTTTTATTTTGTGTCACCGTTCTTGTTCGAGTTACACTACTCTAGTAACTATATTTAAATAGGGAAGACGTGGAGGTGTTTGGTCGCCTCTCTTCTTGGCACGTATTAAAGGGATAGTTCGGCCAAAAATGATATTTAACCCATGGGGGAATGATATTTAACCCACCCACTCACCCTCAAGCCATTCGAGATGCATGTGTCAATCTTGTTTCAGTTATTTTAGAAAATGTCTTCGACCCTTCAGTGAATATAATGAGGCAATGGGGTCCACCTCCTTCAAGTCCCAAAATGTGCATACATCCTTCACAAAAGTAATCCATCCGGCTCCAGGGGGATAAACGAAGGCCTTCTGAGGGTAATCTGTGCGGTTTTGTCGTAAAAATATACATATTTAAAACTTTATAAATGAAAATATCTGACTTCCGGCAACGATCGACGCGCGTACTATCGTCTATCGGCACAACCCTACCCTATACTTTAGATGCCAACTTCTTGAATGTGCAATCCTATTACAGTATTTTTCACAAATAATGTAATTGTTTAAAAATATATGAATATGTGAATAAAAAGGAAGTAAACACTGTAACAGGTAATCTGCACTCAGTAATCTGGTAATTTCGTGCGCACTGATAATCATATTTTTTCAAATAAAGACTTTTTTTACTTTGACTTTTGACAAGGTAACGCTAATTTTACATACAGCACACAGTGAAATGACATGAATATGACACAGTGGGCAACTGGATATAGCACAGCATATTTTAAAATGAAGGATTTAAAGTGTTTTGATCGCGTCTCCTGTGAAGCTGGGGCCTGTTTCAATAAGGAGGTTCAACCAACTCTGAGTTAAAACTTGAACTCTGAGTTGACTTACCCTGAGATGGGAAACTCTGAGTTTTCGGTTACAGAACAGCTGAAATGAGTTGGTTCAATCAACTCTGAGTTGACTGACTCTGAGTTAAGCGTGTGCACCACAACTATAAAAAGCCATTATCAATGGAGCGCAGATATTAAGAGTCACCATGGCAACAGCGCCAGACAAAAAGAGGCGTTGGGTGTAATTAATTACCAAGTAATCGAAATATTGTAATTTAATTAAAGGAATTACTCTTAATTCTTCTGTAATTTAAAATAAAATATGATACAATTACATTAAATAGGCTACTGCATAAACTATAGACCAATTCAGTATAAAACAATAGTGGATTTAACACATTTTAAAAGGTATATTTTTTATGTAACCTTCTCCCTCTACACACTTTGATCAATTCAAGAATAATTCATGCAATTGTATATTGTTAATTTGAAAGCATTAAAAGTGCAGTTTATTGTCTCTCCTTGTAGGCCTATTGTTCAAGTGGTTGAGGTTGATATAGGATTTAGTAATTAATATGTAGACCAATACTAATAAAGATAGTGATTATTACATTAATCTTACACTGTTGAAGATGTCATTTGTAGTTAATAATTCATAACTATTTTAGAGTAACTTACCCAACTGTTATAATATCAGAGGTGAAACTGGAAGAATGTTATTCAACCTAAAGTAGGCTCCTATTACTTTGATAAAATTTTACTTAAGTACAAGTAAAAATACCAGTCTAAAAATCTACTCGAGTAAAAGTAAAAAGTAACTAATTTAAAATGTGAGTAAAAGTTGCTGAGTAATGCAACTCTCCCATGTAGGGTTGTAACGTATGAGAGTTTCACAGTATGATAACCGTTTATGGTATTAAACAATTATTAAATATATAAACTGCATTATTAAATTACGGTTATTATTATCATCAGTTAAAATGGCAGTTAAATAAATTAAACATGTGTTCAATAAAACATATCTAATCAATTAATTCCGATAATTGATTATGAATTAGATTAACAACTTATTTTTATCATTAATAACTTATTAATATGTTTAAACAATAATTGAGTTCTATGAAATGTTTATTCCGATTTCCGATTTTTAATGATTTAATACAAATATATTATCAAAAACGGTGGTAATAAAATAAAAGTTTAGCAAACGTTTTAATCCTTTTATTTTTTGGCAAAGTGCTGCAAAACAGATTTAATCAATTAAACCATGGACAAACAATATATATTCCTTAAAGAATGTTTAAATACATTTTAGTATTGTTGGTGTTTAAACACCACTTCCTCTTTAAAAAAGGGGAGGAGACCGCAAGAAACTCTGGGTTTACTGAAGAAAACCTGCTCCCGACCAGGTTAGGTTCACAGAGTAATTTACCATGGTAACTGACTCTGAGTATAAGTTACCTCTCTTTCAGAAACGGGCTTGACTTACTCTGCTTTCTCAGGTTTGACTTATCTCCCTTTCTGAAACGGAAAACCCAGAGTTTCCCTCATTTCAGGGTTAACATACTCAGAGTTTTCACTTAACCTCCTTTCTGAAACAGGCCCCTGATCTTCTGTTCGCATTCACTCACTTCACACGGACCGAGTAACACGTTACACGTGTAACTGGTATGCCGGCTACAAATGCACACTTCACATGATTTTACAGCTGGATTCAAATAAATTGAAATTAAATGTTTATTAGATATTCAGAGATTTGTTTAAATGATGTAGTGCTGAATTTAATCACTAAATAATTTAAGGTAAATGGGAAAGTATTTACCCTGATTGTTTGCCTTTTCGGTTACAAATAATATAAAGGCAAGCATATATCGGGCGTGGCGATACGTATATCGGTCGACCACTAATCTCTGGCCTGTGTTAATGTCCTTTTGACAGACTTTGTAATATTCTCACATAAATGACATTTCGGGACGCGATTGCGATGCAGTTTGTGTGCAAGTCCGGAATAGAGATCAGCCAAAATAAAACTAAAAACGGGCCGTTTGCTAATGGTGTTTGCAGCTGTGACAACCTGTGTCTTTAATGGGGTTTTCCCCAGCATTGGATGGATTACTCCGCCCTCCTACCTGATTGCATCGGTGACACCTGCTGCTAACTTTCCTTTTCCCCTTTTAAGAGAAGCAAGATGGATGGCATATGTGGGCGTCCTATTTGAGGGGATTTTCACACTGGGAGTTTTGTTCGGAACGGGGCACGGTTGGCATGAAAAATCGCTAATGTCAACGCTGGCATGGACCCGGGTGCGCACTGGGGTACCGAACCCGAGACTACCCGGAGGAGGTGGTCTGAGTTCGGTTGCTCCCGAACCGTGCTGCGGTTCGCGTGATTGTGAAAGCAACACGGACTCGGGTGCGCACTTGTTCAGGAAGTAAAGTAACCTGCGCATGCGTTTGAGCTTATTGTAATTGTAACAGACTTTGTTAGACTCTGTTATGACGCACTAATTCTGGATAGACTGGCACTCGTTGTATGTGTATGCAATGTATTTTTCCCCTAGGGGCTTGCCGTATATAGGCATGGGCATGCGCACTTGGTACTGGGGTGTCGGGGAGTTTTTGAAGTGAGTGATCTGATGAAAAATAAAGAGAAGAAAAGTTCCAACTGCTACCGTTTTTATTGTTTTCTTATTTCTAAAGTGTTAGGCGAACCCTTCATGAACGCTCGGTCACATTGGTGGCAGCGGTGCTGTTTTGATTTTTTTTTTCGTCTATGTGGTCCAGTGTTACGGCGGGTGTTTAACTAGTTAGTTTAGAGAAAAGTTGTTAACTGAGTTAGCACGCGCGGGTTCAGCGTCGACGCGGCCATCATGTGGTATAAAGGCGATGATGATTTTTATTCGAGACGTGACCGCGACAAGATCAACAGGCACGTGAAAATCGAGCTACCGCCGCCTTTCTCTGGTGACGAGAAACAGAGTTTTCTGTGCTGGGCGCGGCAGTTTGAGGTCGCCGTCAGAGCTCTTACAGAGGGAGATGGCCCTGCGTCGGTTAATTATGAGCTAGTGAGGATTCTACCAACACGTTTAAGCAACGCGGCATTTCTTCTGTGGGACAGCCTTCCTAAAACTGTTCAGGCTGACTATACGGCTGTAAAGGAAAGACTAAAGGAAGCTTTTGGGCAGAGGCAGTTTATGGATCGCTTTAGAGCCAGTTTATCAGCACGCCCTCGTGCTCCGCGGGAAAGTTTGGAGGTGTATGCAGCAGAGATTAGCAGGTTAGTGGACGAGGCTTTCCCTGAATATGGCGACAAGGCCCAAAGAGAGGAAAAGTTTCGTCGTTTCTTGGCTGGTTTGGATCCTGTGCTCAGATCTAAATGCCATGAACAGGGAGCAACGGATTTGGAGGAGGCCGTGATAATTGCAGGTCGGTGCGAAAATGCCAGAGACTCAATAAAGACTGATTACTCGCCTGTTAATGCTGCCTATGGTAATAATGATGGTGGTGCAGTGGCTGCGGTTCACTCTGTGACTGATAATGGAGGACTGTACAGAGCAGTGGATAGATTGACGGAAGAAATGAGAGATATGAGAATGGAACTGAGGCGCTTGAGTGATGAAAACCAAAGATTGAAATCCAGGGTGAGTCCTAGAGCAATGGATGAGTGGAATGGAGGTCGCTCTCAGGCAAGTGGAATGTGCCAGTGTGTCTGCGGGGGCCGTGGATGCCAGTCACGTGTCTTTGACAGCGCGAGGAGGGGCCGTTCACCTGAGAGGAAATCGTTCCAACACTTTGATGAGCGTACATCTGGTATGGATGTTCGTGGCTATAAAGACTCATACTCTGCTCAGTCCCCTGCAAGACGCAGCCCTAGCCCTGGTCCTCGCAGATGGAACAGCTATGAGGATGACTCGAGAAAGCGGGGAGTGCGTTTCATGTCTCCTGGCGGAGTGGAGCGCCGCAATGGGCCGGGAAACGGACTTTAGCTGATGTTGCGGCCCAAACACCAGCTATGCTGTCCGTGGGCCCTGTAATGGACAATGTTGATGATGGTGACTCAATTTCAAAAGACATCAATTTGATTGTGGATGCTAGCCAAGAGCTGGTGTCATATGTGAGAGGAGTAATTGAAGGTGTGGAGGTTCAGATGTTAGTGGACTCTGGTTCCAGTGTATCCCTTATGAGTGCCGATTTCCGTATGTCGATTCCATCACTTCGTAATCGGCCCTTGAAAAAGGACTATGTATCAGCACGCGCTGTGAATGGACAAATGTTAGATACACTTGGCACCATAACAATAACATTTCAGCTGGGAACTGAGTCGTGGCAGCATGTATTTCATGTGCTAAGAGAAACCACTCAGACTGTGTTGCTGGGCTGGGATTTTTTGTTGAGGAACCATGCTTTACTGGACCTCAGCCGTGCTAAGCTACAACTGTGGGACATCTCAGTTCCTCTCCTTACCAGCAAAGATTTTGTTCCATTGTGCTGCAACGTGTCGCTGGCCACCGCTATGAACTTACCACCACTCAGTGAGTCAGTTGTGGCAGTTAAAGTGTGTACACCCAACGCAGCCCATTTGCAGTGTGACTTTGTTGGCTATCTGGAACCGAATGTGGCAGATTCTTCCGGTCTAGTGGTTGCTCACACAGTCGCCATGGTTCACAATGGACTGACAAATGCTCGGGTTTTGAATCCTACTGGCCAGGACATTTCATTGAAACCAGGTATGCACCTGGGTGAGTTTTACACAATTGATGACTCCGATGTCCAGCTGTTTCATGCTCCAGTTGACGTAGCTGCAGCGACCTTTTCCAGGGTCGCGCCTCCTGTGTCATTGGATGAGTCACCTATTTCTGAATCTGAGAGAGCTGCGCTCTCGGCATTACTGTTGGAATACAATGACATCTTCAGCCTCTCCAAACGGAATTGCAGTAGATGTATGCTAGTAAAACATCACATCAGAACTGGTGAGCAGACTCCTATCAAACAGCGGGCATATCGTGCATCCCCTGAAAAACGTGCTGAGATAGAGAAACAAGTGGCTGGCCTGTTAGAAGATGGTGTCATTGAGGAGAGCTGTAGTCCCTGGGCGTCACCAGTTGTTTTGGTGAAAAAGAAGTGTGGCACATGGCGTTTTTGTGTAGACTACAGGCGATTAAACAGTGCGACTATTAAAGACTCTCATCCTCTCCCCGTGTGGATGACACACTGGACGCGTTGTCGGGTTCAGTGTGGTTCAGCACCCTAGATTTCTCTAACGGTTACTGGCAGGTGGAAGTTGCTGAAGAGGACAGAGCAAAGACGGCCTTTACAACAGGACAGGGCCTCTATCAGTGGCGGTCCATGCCGATGGGCCTATCCAACGCCCCCGCCACATTTCAGCGCTTAATGGAGCTGGTCCTCAGAGGGCTCCCGTGGCACATCTGCATGGTATATCTCGATGACATTTTAATTTATAACAAAACTTTTGAAGAACACCTGTCTAGCCTGAAAGAGGTGTTTTCAAGAATCCAATCTGCTGGTTTGAGACTTAATTCAGGCAAATGTCACCTTGCCAGAGATCACGTGGTCTTTCTTGGCCATGTCGTTTCTCAAAAAGGTCTTCAACCTGATCCAAAGAACACCGAGAAAGTCTCGAACTGGCCAATTCCTTGTTCTCCTTCTGAGGTGAGAGCCTTTGTGGGACTGTGTTCCTATTACAGACGATTCGTCAAGGATTTTTCTAAACTCGCTGCTCCACTAAACCATCTTGTCGGGAAAAATGTGCCCTTTGTGTGGAATGCTGAGTGCGACAAATCATTTAACCTTTTGAAAAGTGTGTTGTCATCTGATCCTGTAGTGATATTGCCTGACTTCAGTGTGCCTTTTAAAATCTACACTGATGCATCCAACCTGGCTGTAGGTGCAGTTCTTGCCCAGGACAGAGATGGACTCGAACATGTGGTCGCATACGCCAGCCGGGCATTGAATTCCACACAAAGACGTTGGTCGACCTTTGATCGTGAGTTGTGGGCTATTGTGTGGGCTGTAAGGGAATTCAAGCATTACATTGGACTTGCCTCATTTACCATTATCACAGACCATCGACCACTCTTGGCACTTCGGCGTTTATCCATTGATGATGACCCAACAGGAAGAAGAGGGAGGTGGATTCTGGAGCTTGATCCATTGCATTGGGTCATTGTACACAAAGATGGAAAAAAACATAAGAATGCTGACGCGCTTTCTCGCCGCCCTGACACACCTGGCCCTGACGAAGCTGAGGCCAGTGTTAAGGAGGTACTGGAAGTGAATGTGGTGAGTTCTAGTCAAACAGATAACATTCTATGTTCCTCTGAAGTCACTGATTCGGCAGAAGATGTGACCACTATCAACTCAAATGACAATTCAGACTGCATGTCTTCCATGAATATTTTGTCACACAGCTTATCAGACATTAGGGCTATGCAGCACGCTGACCCTGATATTAAGACTGTGTTAAGCTGGGTGATGCGATCCCAAAGACCATCCAGGAGAAATCTAAAAGAAGCTTCTCAGTGTTTACGGAAGCTTTGGACTGAATTTAACCGTCTTTCTATTATTGATGGACTGTTATGCCGGTCAGTTTTGTGTCCCCTCACAAATGGCTCTGTAGTCCAAATGGTTGTACCCTCTACTCTAATTTCGGATGTTCTTTTACAGCTGCATGGGGCCCCAGCTTCTGCCCATTTCTCTTCGGAGCGTGTGTGGGAACGGGCGAGACAATTTTGTTACTGGCCTTCTATGTACAGGGACATCAAAGCATGGTGTGAGCAGTGCAAAGCATGTCAGACACGGCGCAGTCCAGTTCCAGCCCACTGTGCACCTATGGGTGGTTCCCATTCAGTACGGCCATTTGAAAGAGTGGCTATGGACATCTTGGAGCTGCCTGTGACTTCGAAAGGAAACCGGTATGTGTTGGTTGTCGAGGACTACTTCACTAAATTTGTCAACCTGTATGCTTTGCTTAATCAGTCAGCACAGACAGTAGCACGTTGTCTGTTTGAGGACTATGTTCTGATTCATGGCGTTCCAGAGACTTTGCATTCGGACCAGGGTCGTCAGTTTGAGGCGGAGGTGGTTCAGAATCTCTGTCGTCTGCTGAGCATTAAAAAGACACGCACCACTCCCTACCGTCCGCAGTCGGACGGTATGGTTGAACGATTTAATCGGACTCTGATTGATCAGCTGGCTAAGACTCTTTTGACCTATGGAGGTGAATGGGACGATTATGTGAAGCATGTGGCTTTTGCGTACAACACAACAACTCACTCCAGCCTTCGTTTCACACCTTACTTCTTGACTCACGGCCGGGAAGCACGGGTCCCTGCTGATGTACTGTTACCTACCCGTGCTCTTGACTCTCAGATGTCAGCATCACATGCTGAGTTTGTTTCCAAATTGCTGACAAAACTGAACTCTGCCTTTAGCAGTGCACGGATGCACGGTGAGGCAGCTCACGACCGCCAAAAACTGTACCATGATGTTGGATGGCGTCACCAGCCCTATCATGTGGGTGCCATGGTGTGGCTCCACAACCCAGTGGAGAGCCGCATGAAACTGGCACCCCATTGGAAGGGACCGTATAAAATAGTGCAGGTCATGGATTCATGTGGGGAACAGGGACTGACTTACCGCATTGTAGATCCTTTTGACTCTGGTGAGAGGGTGCAGGTCGTGCATTACAATAGGATGCAGCCTTACACATTGCCCGTTTCTCTTGTGTCACAGAATCAGACGTTGCCCAATGTTCCGGACTCACAGCCTGAGTCTCTTCCTCTAGAGTCAACAGTTTCGGGTGGAGAGGAGTGTGTTTCTCCCCAGAAAGATCTGAGTGCTTTGTCTGACTCGCCATGTTCAGTTAAGGGGTCCGAGCAAAACATGAGTAGGACTGGGAGAGTTCATAGACTTCCGGGCCATTTGAAAGATTTTATTTTGTATTGAAGTAACTGTGTACCTATGTTTAGGAGGTGTGCATGTTTGAATTTGTTCTATTGTAGAACCTGTTGTAACTGTAAAAAAAAAAAAAAAAAAAAAAAACAGTTGGTCTATTAATAGGCTTGTTGCACTAACGATAATGTGCCATGTACTCTATTTTGTTTCATTGTACAAGGCTGTTTATTGTTTATGACAGTTAATGTTGTTATTCTGAAACATAAACGGGGACGTTTATTTTGTGAGGGGGGGACGTATGTAACAGACTTTGTTAGACTCTGTTATGACGCACTAATTCTGGATAGACTGGCACTCGTTGTATGTGTATGCAATGTATTTTTCCCCTAGGGGCTTGCCGTATATAGGCATGGGCATGCGCACTTGGTACTGGGGTGTCGGGGAGTTTTTGAAGTGAGTGATCTGATGAAAAATAAAGAGAAGAAAAGTTCCAACTGCTACCGTTTTTATTGTTTTCTTATTTCTAAAGTGTTAGGCGAACCCTTCATGAACGCTCGGTCACATAATGTATTCCGTTAAATAAAACACGTGTAAGGGATGATAGTGTTGATGATTTACTTTGGATACGAGCGAGAGTGAGCCTGCAGTGTATTCGTGCATTGCGCGTGGAATCAGGGCAACACATTTGGAAATCCACTGTCTCCTCAAAAGAGTCCGTTTGCAAGCAGCAGAAGTCGTATGTGACACACGCACAGTAAACCTGTATTGTTCACTCAACTGCGCATAATAGCAGCGAATTAATAAAAAAACACTATTGACCCGCGATCTGTTTTCTATCATGCGCCGTGCACGTTTGACCACATACGTCGTTTCACGATGACATATGCACGCAAACGCACCAGGTTTTTCGACAGAATCAAGTTGAATGTGAAATAGGGGTGTCGAAATGAATCGTTTCAATGATGCATCACGATGCAGAAGAGGACGATCTTACATTATGTAACATTATACACTGATGAATGAGCGCTGCTTTTAAATGAACATTTCTTTAAAACGAAATTTATTTGACAGAATTTCGTTTTCTTAATGGCATAAACAGGCTTTACTCCCTTAAAACTTAAACTAGAATGTCCCTGTTTCTGTCACTGCGACTTCCCGAACAGGTGAAGGCGCACGCACACACACATACACACACATCACTTTTGAGGTAAAAATGAAAATTGAGGATGCAGTGCATCGTAATGCATTGTGATATCGAATTGAACTGAATTGACATGATAATCGTAATCGAACCAAACCGTGAGAGTAGGTTCACACCCCTAGTGTGAAACCAGACCAACACTGCGGGGCCGCCGGGAACAAACGCGCTCGGGCTCGGACCGCACCATCGAACAATTCAAGGTTTAAATAAAGTGTCGGGACAGTTTGAAAAAAAAGGTAAAACAGGGTTGCATTTAGACTTTATTTCCTTTGCGATGCAAAATAAGAAACACAGAATCTTATTCTTGCGACATTTTAAATTTGTATTGCCAAAGAAATTGCAGCTAAATTAAACGATTAAAACAGTACAAACCGAAAATAGTCTAAAGCAACAAATTAAAAACAACAAATTAAAAACATGAGTTTTGCCTCTCTCGCGCTGGATCTCTTTTTAGCAAGTTTATTTAGTCCCCCTTGCTCAAATATTCTAAAACTCTACAAAACCAGTTGTTGCAACTGGATTTAACACTTCAATTTAAATTTACAAATTGTAATTTAGCAGACGCTTTTATCCAAAGCGACTTACAGCTGAGGACTAAACCAAACGAGTCATCGAGGCAAAAACAACGCAAGAAGTGCTCAAAATACAAATTTCAAACACTCAGGGTAGCATAAACCTGTCAAGTGAGGATTTAAAGATTTTTTTAATTATTATTATTTTGTGATTATTTTGAAAGAAATATTGAAGTTTACAATTAAGTGTTTTGGCACACCACGCCGAGTGGCCCTATGCATTTTTCTTAAATCGGGTTTTATTCTGGCATGTTGAGTTAGTGTTCGACAAACGCGGCGGCGCGTTCATTTGATTTATTTGCCGGTGGGGGATTTCCCCCCTCCACAGTAATCAATGCAATAGGCCTACCCTAAATAGACCATATCAAATATATATATATATATATATTATATATATATATATATATTTTATATATATACAACACGCACGTTTAAACAACAAACAATCAAATCTGAACCAGCGCTTCTGCTCCTGTATTGAGAGATAACATGCAGCGTGTTTCAGTTACGATCCTGGTTCCAGTGGCCTTAATACATTCACGGCTTTTTAAAATGTCACAAAGCGTTTTGAGGTGGTTTTGAACAAAATATTGAAGTTTATAATTAAGTATTTTGACACACCACGGCGAGTGCGTATTCTAAAATGGGGTTTTATTCTGCCATTGAATTAGAGTTTGACAATCGCGGCTGCGCGTTCACTTGAATTTGCGCGCCGGCGCCGGCCGACCCCAGAGGGTTAAAATGCTCCTGGGTTTTTTTTTGCAGTTGTCGCGCCGGTAATAGGCATTCTGGTTGGCTACCTACTGTACACAGTTGTACTCTTGATCTCTACAATGCCGTTGTGTGTGTATAGTATGTTATTACTGTACTTTAATGGAATAATCTAAATATAATGTATGATTTGTGATCTTTTTCCAGGTGCAGATCTGAAGTCAGTTTCTCATTATGGAGATGGGAGAGAACAGAAAGAGATCTTACTCTCCAGATTCCGGCTGTGTGTCTGTGAAGAGTGACACATCCATGACTAACCCTCCTAAACTCAGTGATGAAGCAGTGACCTCTGACCCCAGTGATGAAGCAGTGACCTCTGACCCCAGGTGAGGATAAACGTAGTGGGGGATTTAAAGGTATAGTTCACCTAAAAAATGAAAAATATCCCATGATTTACTCACCCTAAAGCCATCCTAGGTGTAAATTATTTTCTTCTTTCAGACGAATATAATCCAAGTTCTAATTATAATTTCTAATTAATATTTCGAGTTATAATCGAGAAACAGAACAAAAACGGCCAATATTGCATCTAAAATGTAAGTGAATTATTTTAAACGGTTTATTGAGCTGTTGTAGGAAATAAATGTCACATTTTCAATCGTGATGGTATTCAGGAACAATTACTGAGGTTGCTTAACATAAACATATAAAAACTCCACTGTCAAGTCAAACTGGACAAAATATAAATTAATTATAAACAAGAAAAGAAAAAAAAACTGCCAGCCTGGTGGGAATGAAATTACTTGCTGAGGAGAGGGAACTCGAAATATTAAGAGAGGGCCTCACTTATGTCACAGAGGACAACCACAGCAAAGAGCCGCATTGGCACGCAAAATATCCTTGGTTGGAGGACCCAGTTTCCTTGCCGAACAACAGAGGTGCCGTTGAGGCTACGTTCTTGAGGATATAGAAACAGCTAGCTAGAGAACCTCAATGGAAGGCTGCCTATAGCGCTCAAGTGCAGGACATACTTGACAGAGGGGCTGCAGTAAAGTTATCCGAAGAAACAATAGCTAACTGGAGTGGGCCTGTGTGGTACGTAAGCCATCTTATTGCTCCTAACCCTCACTCAGTCACAACGCCAGTGTGGCTTGTTTGGAACAGCAGCCAAAGATTCAGAGGTGTCAGCATGAACGATTTGCTAGTAAAGGGCCCAGACTTTCTTTTTTTTGATCAAAGTCTTTTTATTGTATTTTAACATGCAACAAACAACATACACTTAGCAACCCAGAACCCACCCACCCACATCGCACCACTGGTGTAAAGGCAAGAAGAAAAAAAAAAAAAAAAAAAAAATAAGGAAAGAAAAAAAAAACATCATACAATGTCGTTAGAGTCCATTTGTTCAATTAATGTAAGAACAGGTTGCCAGATATTAATGAATTTAATGTTATTACCCTGCAAATTATAACGAATTTGCTCAAGTATTAAATAGTGCATAACATCGTTAATCCAATGTTTAAATACAGGTGGAGACTTATCCTTCCATTTCAGTAAAATAATGCGTCTGGCCAAGAGAGTTACAAATGCTATCACTGTTTTATCCCATTTGCCTATACCAAGTTCTTGTGGTACTACTCCAAAGATGGCAATGATCGGTGACGGGTCAATATGAGTATGCAATACTTTAGAAAGAAAAGCAAAAATCAACTCCCAAAACTCAACCAGTTTGGGACAGCTCCAGAACATATGTGACAAAGTGCCTGGCTCTATATTACACCGATCACACTCTGGGTCAATATCTGGTGCAATTCCAGCCAACTTTGCTTTTGACCAATGTAAACGATGAGTAACTTTAAACTGGATAATGGTGTGTCGTAGGCAGATAGAAGATGAGTGTATGTTATTGAGAACGACCTGCCATAGCTCATCTGAAATCTCTGCATCCAGTTCTTCCTCCCACTGATGTTTTAATGTTGTTAATGGTTTCAAATTGTCCATGCTGAGTATAGAGTATAACCTACCAACAACCTCCCCAGGCCAGAAGGGCATCTTAAGTATTTTGTCTAACAGGGAATCTAGTGCTATCAAAGGGAAAGATGGAACATTTGCAGATACAAAACTACGAAGTTGTAAATATCTAAAAAAATGTGAATTAGGAATGTCAAAATGTGTTCTCAAATATTCAAAACTTGCAAAGGTGCCACCTATATATACGTCTTTGACTGTTTTCAATCCCTTTTCAGTCCATGTTTTAAAAGCATCATCAGTTATGGAGGGAGCAAACATGTTATTTCCCACCAAAGGGGCATCCATGGACATCTCAGTTAAAGAAAAAGCCCGTCTGAACTGCATCCATATCTTGAGGGAGTGCCGCACCACTGGATTTATGCAGTATGTTGATACGGATTCTGGAAAGGGTATTTTAGAGCAGGCTAATGCATGTAAAGATGTTTGTGTGCAGGATGCACGCTCAAGCTCTAGCCACTTGGGACCTGGGTCTCCAACTCTAGAAAAATGAATCCAGTGCATTATGTTTTTAATGTTGGCAGACCAATAGTAGTACTGAAAATTGGGTAGGGAAAGCCCACCATGTAATCGGTGACGTTGCAGAATTTCCCTACGTATACGCGGGTTTTTACCATTCCAAATAAAACCGGACAAAAGTTTATCTATATTTATGAAAAAAAGATTTTGTTTAGAAGATGGGGATACACTGGAAAAGAAACAAAAATCGGGGCATAATATTCATTTTGATAACATTTATTCTCCCCCCTAACGACAAGGGAAGAAGATTCCAGTGATCTAAGTCTTTTTTTAAACAATTTAAAAGTGGAGGGAAATTGGCTTCATAAAGATCTTTAAACTTACGGGTTATCCAAATACCTAAATATTTAAATTTGTTAGTGCATAATTTAACTTGGAGGGACTGAATTGTAGTGAGCTGATAATTAGGGTCAATACACATAAGCTCACTTTTCTGCACATTGATTTTATATCCTGATATCTTGCCAAAGGAATTTAACAAATCAAACATCTTTGGCAAACAGGTCACAGGATCAGTCATATATACTAACATGTCATCAGCATATAACGACACTTTATGCTCAGCCCCTCCTCTCAATATGCCCTTAATATCAGCGCTGTTACGCAGTGCTATAGCTAGTGGTTCTATTGTTAGGGCGAATAGAAGGGGTGACAAGGGACAGCCCTGTCTAGTTCCACGCTGTAGATAAAAAAAAACAGACAAGTTGTTATTAGTCCGAACAGCTGCCATAGGTAGAGAATAAAGTGTCTCAATCCAATGTATACATTTTTGTCCAAAGCAAAAGCATTTCAATGTATAAAATAGGTAATCCCACTCCACCCTATCAAAGGCTTTTTCTGCATCTAGGGATATTAATACCTCTTTGCCCTTGGGTGGAGTGGGATCATAAAGAACATTAAGTAATCTACGTATATTAGAAGATATTTGTCTATGTTTAATAAATCCTGTCTGGTCATCTGAGATCAATGAAGGAAGTACTTTTTCCAGTCGTAGGGCTAGCATTTTAGCAAGTATTTTACTGTCAACATTTAACAGAGAAATGGGACGATATGAGCCGCATTCTACTGGGTTTTTCTCTTTTTTAAGAATAAGGGATATAACAGCCTGACGCATAGTAGGAGGGAGTGAGCCAGATGTAGATGATTCTTTATATGTAGAGAGCAACAGAGGGGCTAATTCTCTAGCAAATTTTTTAAAGAATTCACTAGGAAATCCATCTGGTCCTGGACATTTACCATTTTGCATAGATTTAACAGCAGAATGAAATTCTTCCTCTGTGAATACTTTTTCCAGTTCAGAAGCCATTCGGTCACCCACTAAGGGGATTTCTAAATTATCAAAAAAAGACTTGAACAGGCGTTCATCTTTCTGTGACTCTGAAGTGTATAGTTTTGAATAAAACTGATGAAATATCTGGTTAATTTCAGAGTGATTTATATGATTGGTGCTGAACTCATCTGTTATTTCAGATATAGACTGAGCTGCCGCTTTCCGGCGCAGTTGGTGTGCAAGGATTCTGCCTATCTTCTCTCCATGTTCATAAGTTCTGTGCTGTGTCCTATTGAGGAGGTTTGATATATGTTTGGTTGAAAGGAGATTGAATTCTGTCTGTAGTATCAATCTTTGCTTATATAAATCTGATGATGGGGCTTGGGCAAGTGTTGTGTCTATATGTAATATATCATCAGTTAGTGTCTTGAGCCGTGCCATTTCACTCTTTTTCTTTTGGGCACAATATGAGAACATTTGTCCCCTTAAAAACGCTTTCATGGATTCCCATATTGTTGAGAACGACATGCCTGGTGTTTGATTGTGTTCCAAAAATGTGACTATTTCAGATGAGATAAATTGAACAAAACATTCATCAGCAAGCCATAAACTATTTAGGCGCCATGGGCGGTATGTGACTTGTGAAACAGGTATCTGTAGTGTCATCAACATTAGAGCGTGGTCCGAGATAACTATAGCATTAAATTCACATTTACTGACAATAGGAAGGAAACGATTGTCGATGAAAAAATAGTCTATTCGTGAATATGTCTTATGAACGTGTGAAAAGAAAGAATAGCACCTGGAGGTGGGATTGTTGAAACGCCAAACATCTGTAACTCCGTACGAGCGGAGAAATAGTTCAATAGTCTGGGCAGACTTGGTTGGAGATATGACTCTAAGAGAACTACGGTCCAAACTGGAAAGAGCACAACTCATATCTCCTGCCAAAATAAGGTAATGTGTGTCCATATCTGGTAGACAGGAAAAAAAATTGGAGAAAAAAGCATGGTCATCCCAAGTGGGTGCATATACATTAGCTAGAATAACTGGAGTTTCATATAATCTACCTGTGACTATAACATATCTGCCAGATCTATCTGCCTCTACTTTCGACATTGTAAATGGAATGTTCTTATGGATTAAGATGGCTGCACCCCTAGATTTACTATGAAAATCAGAGTGATATAGTTGGCCTATCCACCCTCCCCTTAGTCTAGAATGATCAGATGTTCGCAAATGCGTTTCCTGGAGAAATGCTATTCCCACATTAAATTGGTTAAGATGTGATAATACCTTTTTACGTTTCACCGGATGATTTAAAGATTTAACATTCCAGCTCACAAAATTTACAGGGCATCCTATATCTCCTGTCAACATCTGTGCATTAACCATTTTCTATTTTGTGCAAGATTGTTAATGGACTCTAGCTTTAATAAACATAGCAAAGATATATTCTCCCAAAAACAAAACAAACCCCTTAAAGAGAACCCTAGTGCGATTACCTCCCACCCCAAATCACCTATTATCAGAACAAGGTGAGCCCTAAACCCCTTACAGTGGTATCCGCACATTAGTGCTTGTATTGGGGAACTCCAGTTCCAACAGGTTGCTCTGCTAACAGTTTAAACAAAATTAGATAGCGCTTCTTTATAACATTATAGGTTATAACATTAATCCCGTTGTAAGTGATACGAAACTTCGCCGGGTGAATGACTCCATAGCGAACATCTGACCGGTCTTTCAGTAGTTGTTTAACTTCGTTGAATGCAGATCTTGCGCGTGCCACGGCGGGGGGATAATCTGGGAATATTGAGATGGACAGTTCTCCGTATTTCAAAGCGCCACCCGCTTGCCTCGCACGGCGTAGCACCTCCACGCAGTCCTGGTGATAGTGTAGCTTCGCGATAATGGCTCGAGGCTTCCCCTTAGCTTTCTCCAGTTGAGGAGTTCGGTGCGATCTGTCTACCATCACATCTTTATCCAAGGCAAACACTTCTTTAAGCAGCTTGGTGACAAAAGATGGCGAACCTGACCCAGCGTCCTCCGGGACATTCAATATTCGGATATTCGACCTCCTCATTCTCCCTTCCATATCGAGACATTTATTCTGTAGATCTGAGACTTCTACTTTAAGTTTGCTAACTGTAGTCTGAAGACACGCTACATCATCCGAACATGTGGTCAGACTGTGTTCCATGTCAGCGACTGTAGTTTTCACCGAGTCCAGGTCAGAGCGAAGCAGTGAGATACTATTGACAACTTCAGTTTTGACAGACTGTATTTCACTTTTAACGGCCTCAAATTCACTTGCAAGGACGTCTTTCAGTTCTGACCTGAGTAGTGCAGATATGTCTTCCTTCATCGAGGTAAGAAGCTCAGTCTTAGCATCAGTCATGCTAGCTTGTTTGCTGTTAGCTGTGTTTCTTCCCGTATAGGTAAATTGCCGAAGATTTTTCGCCATTGACAGAGTTTGCTCAAAATAAAATGAAACAAAGTTGCAGACTCTTTTAACTTTGTTTAACTTTGGATATCTGTTTTAGACCTGTTTGAAGAGAGTAATGCGCTAAAATTAAAGTTTTTTTAAATAAAATTCAGCAGAGCTTCCCAAAACGTGGCTTACTCCATGGCTAGCTCTCTAGCGCCCCTCGGCACAGACTTTCTTAATCAGATACGTGCTGTCCTACTGAGATTCAGGAGTGGAGTGTACGCTGCATTCAAGAAGATGTATAATTCAGTTTGGTTGGAGGACCGTGAAATGCATATGCACAGGTTCCTTTGGCGAGACTTTGAAGATGAGGAACTGGAAGAATACGCAGTCACAAGAGTCAACATTGGCGACAAACCAGCAGGCTGCATCGCACAACTGGCAATGCGTGAAACTGCCAATTTGCCATCCTTTGCTCACCTGGAAGAAGAGCGTAGAGAGCTCCATCAAGACAGCTATGTTGACGACATTCTCACGTCCCACAATGACCTTCATCAGCTGAGGTTTATTGTGGCAAATGTGGAGCAGATCTTAACAGCGGGAGGTTTTCTTCTCAAGCCATGGGTCTTCTCAGGTCAAAGTGGGAGCGGTGAAACAGAAAATGAGCCCCTAGCAGCCAAAGAAAAGATCATGGTTTTACCAAACCAAATGCACTTTGATGACAACAAAGCACTTGGTCTGGGCTATGATGTGAAAGAAGACAAACTCCGTGTGATGACGTCAATAAAATTCTCGAAGAGAAAGAAGAAAATAAGACTTGGTCAGAATTTCGTGAAAGAGCAAGTCAGAGTCCAAACACCAAATCCACTGACACGAAGGGAATTGTTGAGTCAGGTGTCGGGGGTGTATGATCGTGTAGGTCTAGTGACTCCAGCCAAGCAGAAAGGAGCAATTCTAGTCCGCAGAGCTTTCCAAGAGGCAAAGGATGGAAGAGTTCCAGTCGGTGAATCTTGGGACACCGCCCTCTCAGATGGTCTCAGAGAAGATTCAATTCAATTCAATTCAATTCAAGTTTATTTGTATAGCGCTTTTCACAATACACATTGTCTCAAAGCAGCTTTACAGAAAGTGCATTTCAGAAATGTACAAAGAAAAATACAGTTAGTTAATCATTTATAAATTTAGGCATAACATATCGCCGGCGTTGAGTCGTCTCTTCACAGGCATCGAGTCGTCTCTTCACAGGCGTCGAGTCGTCTCTTCACAGGCGTCGAGTCGTCTCTTCACAGGCGTCTAGTCGTCTCATCACAGGTGTTGGGGCATCTGAAGTCTCCGTGAGAGGCTGGATACAAACTGGAGCTGACGAACGCTATTTACCTCGGGACTAGCGTCCCGAGATAACAGCAGAAAGACAGATGGGAAATAATTAGCATAGCTGATGTTCATAATATTAATGCATTCGAACTGATTCAGAAGTAGTATAAAAGGTAAGCATTAAGTGAATGCTTGGTTAAAGAGATGCGTCTTTAATCTAGTTTTAAACTGGGACAGCGAGTCTGAGTCTCGAACAATATCAGGAAGGCTATTCCAGAGTTTAGGAGATAAATGTGAGAACGCCCTCCCTCCTTTAGTAGACTTAGATATCCTAGGAACGACCAGAAGCCTCGAATTTTGTGATCTTAAGGAGCGCGATGGATTGTAGGGCGATAGAAGGTCTGTTAAATACACAGGAGCTAAACCATTTAGAGCTTTATAAGTCAATAGTAATACTTTGTAATTGATACGGAACTCAATAGGTAACCAGTGTAGAGATGATAAAATTGGTGTTATATGATCATATTTTCTTGATCTAGTAAGAACTCTAGCGGCTGCATTTTGGACTAACTGTAGCTTGTTTATTGAGGATGCAGGACAACCAGCTAATAAAGCATTACAGTAATCTAGTCTCGAGGTCATGAATGCATGAACTAACTTTTCTGCATCTGAAACAGATAGCATGTTACGTAGCTTAGCAATGTTTCTAAGGTGGAAAAAGGCTGTTCTTGTAACATATGAAATATGATTTTCGAAAGTCAAGTTGCGGTCTAGTATAACACCCAGGTCTTTTACTGTAGTGGATAGAGTAACAGGACATCCTTCTAAATTAAAGTTGTATTGTAAGGGATTTTGTGGGTAGTTTTTTAGACCAATAAGTAATACCTCCGTTTTATCTGAATTTAATAGCAGGAAATTACACGTCATCCAGCATTTTATATCTTTTAGACAGTCTGTCAAGTTAGATAAGTTAGTGTTTTCATCTGGTCGTGATGAGATATATAGTTGAGTGTCATCAGCATAACAGTGAAAATTAATTCCATGTTTTCTTATAATATTACCAAGTGGCAGCATATATATTGAGAATAGCAGAGGGCCTAGGACAGATCCTTGTGGCACTCCATAGTCTACTGATGTTATCTTTGATTTTTCCCCATTTAAACAGACGAAATGGTAACGGTCTGATAAGTACGATCTAAACCAGCTTAATGCCTGTCCCTGAACACCAGTGTAGTTTTGTAGTCGATCTAAGAGTATTTTATGATCTATAGTGTCGAACGCAGCACTAAGATCAAGTAGAACTAGTATTGAGATACAGCTTTGGTCAGAGGCTAAGAGTAAATCATTTGTAATTTTAACTAGCGCAATTTCTGTGCTATGATGCGGTCTGAATCCCGACTGAAATTTTTCATAGATATCATTTTCTTTCAAGAAAGAGCACAATTGAGCGCACACAATTTTTTCTAGTATTTTAGACATAAATGGAAGATTTGAGATGGGTCTGTAATTTGCTAGGTTATTTGGATCTAATTGCGGTTTCTTAATGAGAGGTTTTATTACTGCCAGCTTGAATATTTTTGGAACATGACCTAAAAATAAAGACGAGTTAATAATATTGAGAAGAGGCTCTTCCACTACAGGTAACACTTCTTTAAGTAGTTTAGTGGGTATTGGATCTAATAAACATGTTGTTGGTTTAGATGCAATGATAAGTTTATTTAGTTCTTCCTGTCCTATAGTTGTAAAGCGGTTTAGTTGTTCTAGAGGGGCCATAATTGAGGCCGAGTCATAAGACACCATAGAGGATTGTACATTTACAATAGTGTTTCGGATGCTTTCTATTTTCTCGTTGAAGTAATTCATAAAATCATTACTACTATATTGTAACGGAATATTTTGCTCTGGAGATGTCTGATTATTTGTTAGTCTGGCCACGGTGTTAAATAAAAACCTTGGATTATTTTGGTTATTTTCAATTAGTTTGCGGATATGCTCAGCCCTGGCTGATTTTAGAGCCCTTTTATAACGTGACATACTGTCTTTCCACGCGATTCTGAAGACCTCTAAATTAGTTCGTTTCCATTTACGCTCTAAGTTACGAGTTTCTCTCTTGATAGCATGCGTAGCACTGTTGTACCATGGTGTTTTAGTTTTCTCTCTAACCTTTTTTAATCTAATTGGTGCAACAATATCTAGTGTACTAGAGAAAATGTTGCTCATACTGCTAGTCATTTCCTCTAGTTCATCTGTTTGTTTGGGTTTACTGAGCAGCTGAGATAGATCAGGTACGCTATTTGAGAATCTATCTATAGTGGTTGGAAGGATTGTTCTGCCTGGTCGATAACGTGGTGCAACATGACAAATTTCAGCAGTGCGTATTATGCATGTTACCATGTAATGATCAGTGAGATCGTCACTTTGCGGTATAATATCTATATCGGTTGGATCGGTTCCATATGATATAATTAAATCTAGTGTATGATTTAGACGATGAGTGGGACCACTGACGTTTTGCTTCACCCCAAAAGAGTTTAATAGATCTGTAAACGCAGCCCCTAACGCATCATTTGTATTATCTACGTGTATGTTAAAGTCGCCAATAATTATTGCTTTATCGACATTGACCAATAGGTCTGAGAGAAAGTCTGCAAAATCTTTTAGGAAATCAGCATATGGCCCTGGAGGTCTATATACGGTAGCCAATGCTAGAGATAATAAGGATTTCTTTCTTATATCTAAGAGCGTAACATTTAGCACAAGTACTTCAAACGAATTAAACCTATGACAAGTTTTCTGAGTAACATTAAGAATATCTCTATAGATTGTTGCAACACCGCCGCCACGACCGATCAGACGGGGCTCATGCTTATAACAGTATCCTGGTGGAGTAGACTCATTTAGACCGAAATAATCATTTGGTTTAAGCCAGGTTTCAGTAAGGCACAGAACATCGAAATTATTATCTGTGACCATTTCATTTACAATAACCGCCTTAGGTGTAAGCGATCTAATGTTTATAAGACCTAGCTTTAGAAATTGTTTTTGTTCACTGATATTTAGATTTTCTGGTTTAATTACAATAATATTCTTGCTAGATCTTACAGTAGATTTGTTGTTTGGCTTCACTAAGCGAGGAATAGACACAGTTTCTATATAATGTTCTACATTGGTACTTATATCAATTAAGTTGGGACAGCAAAGACTGTGATTTGGACTTTGACTTACTAGTCAGATGGTGTGTAGCGTCTTGGAGATGTTGTCCGACAGAACAGCCGCTCCAAATCTGCTGGGGTGCAGGCCATCAGGACGGAAGAGCCTAGGCCGCTCCCAAAACAGATTCCAATTATTTACAAAGAGCAGTTTCTGTTCATTACACCATGACATTAACCATTCATTTAAAGCAAATAATCTACTGAACCTTTCTTGTCCAAGTCGGTAAGTGGGAAGCGGTCCAGACAAGATGCGGTAAAGCTCTTTGAGGAATATGTTCAGCTTGGCCAGATTAAATTCACTAGAGCTATAACACCCCTAAATGTCAGTGATGATCCCTGGGCGATAACCTTTTCAGATGGAAGCGAGAATGCTTATGGTGTGGTCAAGGCCGGTTCTAGACATTAGGAAGCCCTAGGCAATATTCATGTTGGAGGCCCCCCACCCCCAATAAAAAAACTCTTGAAACAAATATGATTCCTAACCTTTTAATTTATACAACATTTCTTTTTAAATGTAGTATATTTTTACTTACACAGTACATAAGTTTGGACACATTACTATTTTTAATGTTTTTGAAAGAAGTCTCTTATGCTCATCAAGTGTGGATTTATTTGATCAAAAATACAGAAAAATAATATATAGTGAAATATTATTAATATTTAAAATAATGGTTTTCCTATTTTACTATACTTTAAAATATTTGTCTGTGATGCAAAGCTGAATTTAGTTTCACGTGATCCTTAAGAAAACCTTTATTAATGGTGTAAATATTAAATATTTATTAACAAATGTTAAATGGTGCTTAATATTTATTTTATAACCTGTGATACTTTTTTCAGGATTTTTTGATTATTAAAAAGTTGTTTTAAAAAAAGTCTTCACTATCACTTTTTAAATATTTAACACATCCTTGCTGAATATTCCTGTTTTTTTTCCTGTATTTTTTTATCAAATAAATGCAGGCTTGTAGAGCATAATAAGAAACTTCTTTCAAAATAGTAATGGATCCAGACCTTTTACCAGTAGGCTACTGTATGCACATATTAATCAAACTTTATCTAATGTAATCTCTTTTTTGTTTAATGAAGATGTTATTGTTGTTATTTTGCTGTTTTATTCCATTTATTCACAGTTCCAGAATACCACTTCAGTTATACATGCTTTTATCATTTTTTTCATAGCTGCGGTATGGGCAGGATTTTCCCCTCCCATTTAATCAATATTGACTGCAGATATTGTCATATTATTAATATAAGTAATAGGATATAATACATTGCATTGTTACCTTAAATATGCTATACTCGAATCAAGTGAAGAGCAAGACACGATCGCTACTGATTAGAAAACAAAAATCTAAACTGATATTATTGGCGTAAGTAGGCTAAGATCAGGGTATAATCTAATCATCAGCAGAATTTAGAAGATAGACCCACATATGAGATCCTTTATTTGAAACATTTAAAAATGTTGTAGTGGGTTGGCTTTTCAACTTTGAATAGCCTACAAAACGTCTTGTCTTTTACTTTTGTAGCTTTTTTACTAGTCAGCTCCCGTCGCAATGTTATTCATTGTACGCGTAAATTCAAAGCGTCGCGTCTGGGCAGGTTAATGACGCTTGCGCTCTTTTAAACACGTAATAAAGCGGTGAATGATTTTTCCTGAAATGACGCTGATCTACAGTACAAGTTTATATTTAGAATATATTGCAATCACTCCAAAATAGATGACGACAACTCACACACCTGCATTAGGCTACGAGCTGTGCTTCTTTGCGTGCCTATTTAGGCTTTTGCTTCGCAGCACCTGATGGATGCATCCATTACACAAACTTTCAGAAGCCGGCAGCCGCTTTGAAATGGAAACATTAATTGGTTTAACTGCAGATGAGTGACAATTCAACAATAGCAATGAACAATGAGGCTAGTATTTCTGCCCGTCTGGTGGACTATAGGGGATGTTACGGTTATGGAGGCCCCTCCACAAAGCCCAAGGCCCTAGGCAATCGCCTGCTCTGCCTATAGCTAGCGCCGGCCCTCGGTGCGGTAATGTAGATGGAACTCTGATAACGGCTCAATCACCAAGCTTGTGGAGTCCAAAGCCAAACCAACTCCGTTAGACCACAAAGGAGACGCTGTCAAAGCGGAGATGTGCGGAGCGGTGTTTGCCTCACGGCTGCGGAAGTACTTTGAGCAGCATAGCCGAATTCAAGTTGGGAAGTGGTTTCACTTGGTTGATAGCCAAACAGTTCTTGGTGCAATACAGCGAGAAAGCTATGGGTATAAGACATTTTTCAGTAATAGAATTGGAGAGATCCAAGGGATTAGCAAGCCGCAAGAATGGTGGTGGATACCAGGTCCACAAAACGTAGCCGATGTAATCACTAGGGGGGCTAATCCTCAAGATCTTGATAAATTCAGAGTGGCAAAATGGGCCAAAGTTCCTGAGCTTACCAGTGGATGAATGGCCAATCAAATCAGCTAAGGATCTAGCAGCTGACGCCCGAGAAAGCATCGGTAAACTTCAAAAGAAGGCGTTCGCAGCTGCACTGACAAGGTCTAAAGCAAAACAGCAGAAACCAGCTGAAGTATCAAGACAAAATGAGGATGTCATCCAAATCCAAATTGAACCCAAGAGACCACCTGCAGGATCAGCTGTCCAAAACTTACTTAATATGGAGCAATTCAGTTTGGAGAGCAGGAAAAAAGTTCCTTGGCAGGAAACAGACCCTCAAACAATCCAAAGTGGGATGCAGTTTCTTCAGCTGGAACCATCTCGGTGAGAGAAAGAGTAGATGCCCTCCGAGACATTTTCCTTGCTGTGCAAGAAGGTATGACCTTTCCAAACACCACCAGAGACAGACTGGTAGTCTTCAAGGAGTCGGACTTTGGGCTATTGGTTTGTGGTGGGAGAGTGCAGGCCTTTCAGGAAGATAAAGTTAGCATTCCGATCCTTCCCTATAATGCCAGGGTGTCCACACTGCTAGCCCGAGAATCTCACAGAGAAAGCCACGGAGTATTGACAGAAACTTTACTTAGGATGAGGAGGAAGGCTTGGGTCGTCAGGGGTAGGGGAATAGCCCGAAAGGTTGTCGATAGCTGCGTTCATTGTAGGAAGACCAAAGCAAAGAAATGTCAGCAAGTGATGGGTGATTTACCACCAGAGATATCGCAGCCTGCAGCACCCTTCGGGTTTACAGCAGTAGATCTCTTTGGACCCTACTTTGTGAAAGATTATGTTAAGAAAAGAGCCCAGATGAAGGTTTGGGGAATTGTCTTTTGCAGTATGGCCTTTCAAAGATTCACTGCAGTAAGGGGCTGTCCTAAGAGGATCTATTCAGATCCAGGCACCAATTTCATTGGGGCAAGACCAGTTTTGCAGGAGCTTAACAAGTTCCTGGAGGGCATCGACAAGGCTGCTCTAGAGGAAATGGCCGCACAAAATGGGGCAGAGTGGATGTGGAAAACCCATCCAGCTGATTCTCCACACAGGAATGGAGCTGCGGAGGCTGCAGTGCGCATTGTCAAGAGGGGGCGCTCTAAAGCTGTGGAGGCGAGTCTACACTGACTTACAGTGAATTCCAAACAGCCCTTCAAATGGCAGCTAATCTCGCTAATGAACGGCCTATCGATGCCAGAGCGCAAACTCAGGAAGACTCCATCCAGTATGTAACTCCGAATTCTCTACTGCTGGGGCGAGCATCTCAATGTGGTGATGTCAAAACATTCGACTTTTCCAGTTACCCATTCAAACGCCTCCAAGCAATGCAGTCAGTGGTGGATAAATTCTGGAGACACTGGAGCCAACTTGCGGGTCCTAATTTATTCTTAAGGACCAAGTGGCATACCATGCATAGGAACGTTGCAATTGACCCTTCGCAAAGACCCGCCCCCCTTAGTTACTGTCGCTATGTCCGACAAGCTACGCCGCTCTCACGCTCTCACCATGTTCTCACACAGTGAAAAATACATTGCGGAGCAGAGAGGAGACTGACAACACACGGACAGACAGGACAGACCAGGATACTTTTCGGTTACTTTTGATGTTAAACATATTAAACAAAGTCTCACCTTTCAAATATGGTCATTTTTTGAAAGAAATTTAAACAATAAATACCGTTTTGTGGCTCTTTAATGTGTTGTGGCAGATCGCTGTAGAGCATCAGTTAAATCTGCTCGTGATCCGATCATCTCTTCCTTCTAGTTCATTTATAGCATCAAATAAACATGAATGAACAAAAGAAGGAATGTTGTTTTAACCGCGGAAAGGCGTCAGTATATTCAGTTTTTCAAATCCTCACATGTTAATCTACTCACTCTCCTGACTGCTTTGTCGGACAAAATGGTGGATGGCGAAATATGATTGGTCAGAACACCTGTCTATCAAGCTCCCTGCGAAGGGTCAATTGGAGACATTGTTTGGATAGCGGATCAGAATGCACTCAGAGTAGTCAGTGTCAATCAAGACAGCAAGGGTGTTGTAAGGGATGTCAATGTCTGAACGTTCCCAAGTTACCCTGTTCCTATCACAAAGCCCTTAAAAGCAAAAGCAAAAAACTATCCAGTGTTTAAAGGGCACAAGGTGAAGATCCCAAGTACTGTTCTTCACAGAGACGTCAGATGACTAATGGTTCTCCTTCCAATTGAGGAGCAAGTAATTTAGGTGGAACATTGTAACTGGTCTACAATTAATAATGGCAGGCAGTTTGCCTTCAAAGCATTGCGATTTCCTCTTGTATCCGAGGAAAATCGAGTGGGAGGTGTCAAGTCAAACTGGACAAAATATAAATTAATTATAAGCAAGAAAAGAAAAAAAAGGAAGGAAAAATAACAACTATAGTAGTCTCTCGTTCAATCGGAGCAAGGGGCGGAAAACGGAAGAAGAAAAAAATAGAGTTGGTGTGTATGAGACGAGTCGGACACGAGCTCTGTCAAAAACTGAACAGCTGGACACGGAAAAGGTGCACGAACTGTAAATACATCGTCAAATCCTGAAGTGGCAGCCGGTGAGAACTTTAATGATTCATTTGCTTCTGTGAATGGAAGAGAATGACGCTTGTGTAGCGGCAAATGCCGAATTAGTTTGTGACGCAGCATATGTCTGTGCTCGGCACGGAAAGTTTCCGTGACCTACTTTCTGTTACTGCTAATAACGTGACTATTTCAAGCTAAACTTAGTTCTATGTAGCAAGTCTTAATGTTATTAAGTTACTGGTGTTTTATTTGTGTACCTTTGGTTTGTATTTCGATTTAATCGCGGGAGAGAGTGACGATAAAAATTATTTCTTAAGTTCACGTGTGATTAAGCAGATCGTTAAACGTGATCTGATTTCATATACACATTAAAAATGTGATAAAGTGTATGAAGCTTGTTAATAATATCGTTTGAGAGTGCTGCATTTCAAAAGAGATACAAAAAATTACACCAACGGATGTTTAATAAGCTTTATTTGCAATTCATTTACATATTTTGTATTTTATTTCTGTTTTTTCACCTTTCTTCTGTCTACCTATGTGAACATTCATCATAATTGATACAATAAAAAGAAGAGTGGAATCCAGTTAAGGCCTTCGTTGATGATGTGTCTGTCCTTTTCAAGCGGAGGAATTGTGCACAAAAAAGCAAAGCTTGACATCCACATTTAGATTTATTATAATCAGTATGTTGTTAACTGAGTGTGTGTGTGCTGCGCTTATGTGTGTAGATTTCTCCTCGAGAGGCTGCGCGAGCGTCAACAGCGCAAGTAATACATTTATTATCCACAATCGATCGCAATTTTCAATAAATGTAATAAAATCAGAATCATTCTCTCGGTTTAGTGATTCCCTAGTTATTTTGGTAACGCTTCCTTTTACAGTCCAGTTACCCATGTACATACTCAGTACTTATTTTAGTAATTACAATTACTGGGTAATAACTAGGTACTAACCCTGAACCTACCGCTAACCCATGTACTTACCTTATATTAGCCAGTACTTTCTAGGTAAGTACACTGTAAGTACACTGTAAGTACTGTACTGTAAAAAGAAGCGTTACCGTTATTTTTTTGTTTTGTTATTGATGTTCTAATCGGGCTACTTGTCTGGTCGGGTAAGTAACATTCTCTTTTACTTGGCCCTTCAAAAAATCCACTTGTCCCGGACAAGCGTTAATGTCGAGCCCTGGGTCTTACGCATCTGTCAATCATCCTCGCTTGCTATTTGAAGAATGAACCCAGCGCAATGATTGGTCGAACTCCGCTTCTTTTGCTGTTGCTTGATTTGAGGCCTGCGCGTGCACGTAGCGTCACCAGGTTTTTGCCTAGTTTAGAGTGACAAATATATTATTTAATATACCTGAGCTAATGTGAACTAACAATGATCAGAACAGGAAACTAAGAGACCACAACTTCAACATAACAAAATATATTCCTGAATAGGTTGTACTTTATTGTACAAATGATGTATAAAAGTAGAATCTGTTAAACTGACAAATGTCATAAATGTGTTGCTGTTCCTTGCATGTTTTATTCACAAACATGTTTTATGTTTGTATTTTGTTACAATTCAGAGATAATCAGCCTGGAGATCAGGATCTTACCTGTTAAATCCATTTGTACAGTGTACAAAACTCATCCAGACAAGATGATCACAACAATATTATCAAACTCTGTAAATAATAAATCATCTCTGATTTCATTTTCAATACAATCAAAAACGGAGACGCAAGACTCAAGACGGCAAGTTGTATTTGAATGAAATGAGAGAGCGCGTAATGCATGGATGTGCACTGTTATAATGTGTTGCTATTGATGGCGGTCATTATAAGGAAGGAAATGCCACAGAATAGAATCTTGCTTTAAAAAGTGCATAGAGCTGCTAGTTTTATTTGTTGTTTGTAGATTTAATAAATATAAAACTTTTTAAAATGTTTCCAGTGTGAGCATAAGTTCTTTTTGAACACTTTCATCTCATTTTAACAAAACCGTGATAATATTGATAATCACGATAATTTTGTCACTATAACAGTGATATGAAATTTTCATGCTGTCCCATCCCTAGTTCATGATGTACTTAAAGACATTTGTCAGGGTTTTTTGTCATTAAAACGGTCTTGTGTGTAGGACTAATTTCTTACGCATCTCATCCCATGCCTTACTTATTCCAAAATGTCATTTTAGAGCTAGTAACGGAGGTTTCAGCCACTGATAGCAGACTAATGCAGTTATTATTGCTGTTATTTATATATATATATATATATATATATATATAGAGAGAGAGAGAGAGAGAGAGAGAGAGAGAGAGAGAGAGAGAGAGAGAGAGAGAGAGAGACCCGAGTCTTTGCATCTCTGATTGTGATTGTCTTTTGTCCTTTATTAGGTTGACTTTACTTTCTCCTCTTTCATCTCCTCAAAAATGCACTAATATCTATAACTAGTATCCCTTTAAATGCAAATGAGCTGGTGCTGTGGCACAGGGGGCGGAGCTTCACGAGCTCGCGCTTCAGTGTCAGGACAATCTCATCTCAGGGAATGATAATATGAAAACAGAAACTCTCAGTAGCGGTGTTCATTTCCACCAAGAGTCGGGCAATAATGCCCACAGAGTCAGAGAATATACGCTGGATGGAGATAGAACAGGTATAGTTTAGTTTAATTACCGTTATAACGTATTTGTCATCTGCTTTTGTCCACTATTAATATAAGCCTGTTGTAGCGGACCCCGTCCGATTTTATTTTGGTTGGATCCAGATTTCTCTGAATCACTGAATATCCATTAACGCCCAAGGGGGTAATCCATCAACCGGAAACTGAAGCCTCTCCGGGCGCCGCCATTGTAGCAGACTATCACCTGCTGTTAGCATTCCATTGACTCCCATTCATTTTGGCATCAATTTGACAGTGAATAACTTTACATCAGAGACGTCCAAAGACTCCATTTGTCCATTAATTATTTTTAAAGAAACACGACAATGTATAAAAGGCTCCATTACTGTGTATCTTACGTTATGGCCGATTTAGAAGCTGTTTTTGTAAATATAGGCTAACGACTGCGTCATAACCCCACGACTCTCTGGCGCACACAAGATCAATGACCGTATACACAGAAGTAGAAGCTCCCGGGCAATCGAGGGGACGTGGAGGCATAAAGTCAAGGGAGAAACCCATAGATAGTCATAAAGTTGCTCCTGCTGCGAGCTCATGGACAGCTAATACTCACGATCTCCGGCTCTGTGAGATTCGGAAGGGAATGATTAAGATTTCGGCTGGCGCAGCTACAAGGTTGCTCACATCACATCTCCGTCGTCCATAGACATATACACTAGACGTCACCTTGGCTACAGCAGTTCATTGGAACGAATGCGTCAATAGAGCCGCCATCTTGGAACAGGGAGCCCCTTCTCTTTATGCATCAGCGTCAATGTATAGGCAAAGGTCTAACGGAAATAAAATCACCATAAATCCTCATGAATGCGATTTTCTAGTTTTTTGGTTCGTTCCAACAGTCAGGCATGTATTTATCATCGAGTCCAGAGAAATTTATTAAAAACATTTTTTTTTTTTAAACATTCTTCCTAGTTCAGATTTCGTTCGTTAACATCCATACGCAGCACAAAAGTCCGGCATCATCCATGAATTTGAAGTACAGGCGGAGATAGCAGCGTTACCTAGATACTTCCTATGAGAAGACCCCTGTTCCAAGATGGCGGCGGTTTTGACGCATGCTTAGAACCCCCAGGTGACGTCTAGTGTATATGTCTATGTCCGTCGTCAAGCTCAGTTTGAGCATGCGCAGTGCGCTTGGCTATCAGGAAGTGAGTGCTTCTAAAGTGTCCATTTCTTTTACTGTCTATGTTCACGCCACACTACATTTAAGCAGTTTATCCCGTAGACTATTATCCGCCAAACTGCAGATTCATCACACGACAACTGGAGCGGAGTGGTGGAGGCATTAGCTAGTTTGATTTGATTTATTCATTTATTTACTAATTAAAATGTATCAAAATAACTACATTATATACATATTAACTTTTTGAGTTGATAATGGATGAACAAAAACCTTTTGAAACGTAATAGCAATAAGACAGAAGTCCTGCTCATCGGCTCCAAATCCTCTCTTTCGTTACAGCATAATTTACAATCCTCCTAATGTCAGTGAAAGTTTTTATCTATCTCAGCTTGCTGACATAACTAAATCTGTTACATCGAAGGAGCTTGTAATTTTGGGTGATATCAATCTTGACTGGAAGAAAGGCGTCCGTCCAATAAATAACATGTATTATTATTATTAAAATATTATTATTTAAGAAAATATTTAGTAAAATCTTTCAGTTGTTAGTGGTTAAAGCATTCTCATGTTCCAGACAGATAGATCATGCTCATTTCCCGCAGAAGATCACGCTGTAAAGGCTGATGGTTTCTGTGCATAATGCACAGACGCAAATAATCCATAATCATTCATTGTTGCAGCAGCCCTACTTATTATAAATGAAACCACAGACAGAACTAAAGGAAGAATTATTTGTGTTTTCTCAGCATCTCATATGCAGAATCCGGCTATGTGTCTAAGAGTGACGGAGCCACGAATCCTCATGAATCCAGTGATGAAGAAGTGACCTCTGACCCCAGTGATGAAGAAGTGACCTCTGACCCCAGTGATGAAGTGACCTCTGACACCAGGTCAGTGTAAACATGTCAAAAACAAAAACACTGAATTCACACAGGCAGGATTTGATGCTTACTTTCTTCCCAGGAAGCACTTGTGCTCAGCGTTGAGAAGTTTAGGAGCAGGGGCGTAGCACCAAATTTTGGGCCCTGGGTACAAACCATCTTGCTGGGCCCCCATATCAAATACCATAGAGATACCAATGGGTGGGGTATTGCACTTTTATCATAAAAACACTTAAAATGTAAACAAAATAAGCCACACTCTGATTAATATATTTTTGTTTTATTGTCAAAAGTACTAACTGAGATGACAAAAGGTCTAGCAGGTCTGAAACTGAAATATATGGCTTCAAATGGTTGCTAAAATATCCTTTATTGTCACCATACCTTTTTAAAGTGTAGGCTAAGTACAAGTTAATTGACGATTATTTGTCTGTTTAAAATAAATGCAGACTATAGAATCACAGGGTACACTAACCGCCAAACTAGACATTCAGTCTTTGAATTACGTTTTAGAATAAGTCATTTTCAATCATTAAGATGTACATTAAACTGAGAACAATCGTACTTATAATGTAAGCGCGTGCTAGAGATAATGTGCATAACAATGCGGTAAAATAGGCGCTAACGATCTGTGTTTTCGCGGGTGTTAGATTTTGACAATAAAGGGAAATATAAATGTAAACTTCTGACTCTGGGGAGAACTGCAGCAGAAGAGGAGACAAGCTGGAGACAATGTCAATGCTCGATGATGCATTTGGAGCTCACCTTTCTTTTAAAAAAACTGAGTGAGCAACTGCTTGCCCTCATTTGCCTTTCTCTCTTTAATCTTCTTTTCTTTTCGTTTTTGAGCCCCTGATATTCCTTTCTTAAGGAAAGACATGAATCTTCCCCTGTCTTCCTAGTATCACACGGCTCACTCCAGCTCCTGTCTCATCAACTGATTCACCGCAGGTCCACAGCAGAAGCACCTAACCTGCGGGTCGTACCATTTACATTGATTCGAGAGGGGTGGTGGGGCCCTGCACAGCATGAAAATAACTTTTTTATACCAAACCAGTGCCTAACTACAAGTTTAGTTTTGCATAGGATCTTTTTTATTTGTACATTAATGCTATACAAATATTAGTGCATGTATATGTCTGTATAGAAAACTGACTTCTAAGGCCCCACCCCTGCCTCGGGCCCTGGGTACTCGGTACCCTTTTCCCCCCCAGTCCGACGCCCCTGTTTAGGAGCACATTAAAAGGGGCAGAATGAACATTTTTATAAACGCACATGTAATGTAAATGTTAAATAATGTGTTTTTCTTTAATAAAGGGATACACAGAGACATTTAGATTATTTTATTTAGAATAGAAAGATTAACCAAAGTTTTTAAATATTTCTAATTCAAACTGTATTTAACAATTGTGTAATTATGTATAGGCCTATATTTAGCAGAACATGTAACCAAAATTCCAGTAATTACCAGGAAAAAAAACTTTATCCATAATACAGGATTTTAATTATAAACAAGCCTGAAAAACACCAGGACTCTTATTCTGAAATGCTTGCTTTACTATTGCCGGCTGCTCGTTCAAAAAGTGAGTGAGTTTGTTCCTCTGTCACTTGCTGCGCACTGGAGGATTGAAAGACATTGTTTTCCTTTTTCTTGTACTTTCCTTCTTCTGTGAAACTGATTTGGACAAATGTGCATTGCAAAAAGTGTTAAACAAACTGAAACTGAAATGAAAGAGATGTATTGCACAGAAAATACAAGATTGACATTTATGTTGATTTAGATTTTATTTTATATGTAATGGGGACAACGAATGTAATATTCTATGTATGTTACTCTACAGAGATTAAATTCAGCCTTGGTTCGGCTCTGGGAGGATTTAAAAGCAAAAGGGTGGACCAAATCAATTTTAAGTAATTATCAGCCAGCAATTTTATTTACAATAATTCACATTCAATATGTAAACAATATTCTCACAGTTTGACTCTTTGTCTGGTTCCCACTCAACTCTATGAACCAACAACAAAATGATTCATATCAAACCAGAAGTTGAATGTAAATACCAAAAATGAAATAAAATGAAACCAAATAAAACACAGTCTCAATAATTTCTTCTGGATCCTTTGTAGTCTATGAAGTGCTCAAATGTCCATATAAAAATGTCCATGTGTTAAGCTCCAATGGTCATGTGTGTGTGTAAAGAGCTTCAATGTATTTGTGTGTAAAGGCCTTTTATGTTGCTACCCGAGTAGTGTGTATGTGCTTAGCTCTCTCGTGTGCATCCGTGATGGACCACGACGATTCTTTGAGTGGCAGGATCAGGGTCTGGCTCGCCGTTCAAATGGTAGATCACTCAAATTTAATCAGCATTCAAAAAACCAATCTGCATAAAACAATGCAGTCACATTAAACATTTTTCTCAATATAAACAATTTTTACACAGACATTTTCTATTAGCTGCACAAAATGTCCGTTATTACCAGTGTTAATTCAACACGTGACAATATAAGTGCAAATAAACAGCTTAAACACATTAAAGTATTTAAATATGCAATATATCTCTCTTATTTGAATATTTCATTAGTTGTACAACATTTATTTTATCATTTGCTGCATTTATAACACTTGTAAAAAATAAAATTAGGGGTGCACCGAAATTTCGGCCGCCTAAAATGTTCGGCCGAAAATTGCATTATCGGTTTCGGGCCGAAATAAAAAAAACAGCCGAAAACGTAAACCGAAAATGAAGGTCACCGCCCCTCCCATCCGTGCGCAAGCGCTTAGGTTTCATTCACGGTCAAGCTGTTATCACGCGCCTATCAAAGATAGGGATGTCTCTCGCATTGATAGCGGCTCCCTGATGCCCGCAAATGGGCTGTATGCACGGCGGTATTTCCGGTGAAGGTCTAAGGATGCTCGATAACTTCCGCCGATCGTAGAGTCCAATGCAATACCGAGAATTTATATTGAATTTTATACTCCATGGTTAAGTCAAGTCACCTTTATTTATATAGCGCTTTTTATAGGGATGGGACGGTATGAAAATTACATATCACGATTATAGTGACCAAAGTTATCACGATTATCAATATTATCACGGTTTTGTTAAAATGAGATGGAAATGTTCAAAAAGAACTGATGCTCACACTGATTTTTTTTTTAACAAGTTTAAAATTTGAAAATCAACAAGTTTAAAATTTGAAAATCAACAAACAAAAATAGAATTAGCAGCTATATGCACTTTTTTTAAGCATAAACATTATATTAACATTAACATGGAGCCCTGAGAGTGAGAGGTATAAGTTTTCCTGGTGCAGGTTTTAATGAACCCGTCATTAAACCCTATCATTAATAATGATAATAATATTCACTCACTTATGGATTTGTGTATGACTTAATATTATATTATTAATAAATAAGAAATCATTTTCTCTCTCTCACGCACGCACGCACACACACACACACTTTAAATGAACAAAATATGTTGGTTGGGTCAGTGTGACTAAACTACTGGAATACTTATAATGACTGTCAATAGCAACGCATTATAACACAGCGCACATCCATCTCGGATCACCGCGGACGCGATTTCTGGTTTCATTGAAATGTGTATGTCTTGCGTCTCAGTTTTGATTGTATTGAAAATTAAATCAGAGTAATTTAGTATTAATACTACTACAATATTGTTGTAGTGATCACATTTTCTTTACGATTGATTTGGACACTGTAACTAACTTGTATAATGGATTTATAAACCGGTAAGATTTAAACACTTTAAGTTAATCACAATTCAATATTTCATGTCCCTGAAATTATTTTTGTGGTAAAAATAAAACTGTGTAATAAGTTTACTATGAATGAATACAATACATTATCCCTTAAATGTCACCCTTAATAGTTTGAATATGTTTGTTTGTCTTGGCTCAAATCCACTCGCACTGTAATACTTTTCTCTTCACGGAAGCTTTGCAATAATTACAAGTGAGACAATGACATAATTAATCTCCAATCAATATTTTTTGTCTAATTATTTGCCCAAGTTAGTTGTGGTATTAAGGTAAAAGTTAACTCAGTGGGTAGTTGTCACGTAGATGACTTGGCAGATTTGACGTGTTTCCCCCTTTTTCCCCCTCAGACTGATTCTGGCTGGACAGGATTTACCGCGAGGTTTCAAAATCACGATAATCAAACACGGTTTTTATGATAATTAAATTTTAAACGATAATACTAACCGCCAGGACATTTTATCGTGGTTTATCGTGAAACCGGTAATCGTCCCATCCCTAGCTTTTTACAAAACAAATTGTTTCAAAGCAGCTTCACAGAGATAACAGGAAAACAATGTTGTAATAGTATTGTTAAATTCAAAGTTAAATGTTAAATGTCCCCAACTAAGCAAGCCAAAAGCCAATGGCGACAAAGGCGAAGAGCGGCGAAAAAGGCAACAGTGGCAAGGAACCAAAACTCCATCAGGTGACAGAATGGAGAAAAAAACCTTGGGAGAACCCGGGCTCAGTCGGGGGGCCAGTCCTCCTTTGGCCAACGAATGAACAGTGTATGATTATGAGTTAGGCAGCATAATGTCAGGAGTCAGATGGGATCAGAACTTTCACGATATTATCCAGTTCATCTGGTTGGGTTGGGTCATCCGGCCGGTGAGGAGATGAGTGGTGAGGTGTCCATGGGCCTTCACAGCCCTGATAATGCGTGTCGTCGTGTCCATGTGATGGTCCTTCATCAGATCTGGATATGCCCTGGATCCGGCGGTCTGCGGTAAACCTCGGGATAAACAGAGAGACTAATATTAGCGTAGACGCCATCCTTCTTATGATGTACAAAGTACATCAGGAATTATGGGAAGTGTTCCCGGTTCCGGCTGATCTAATCTATGCAGCCTAACATTGAATTATAGAAATCTATAATGTGTTATGTGTATGCTAAGCCAAAGAGATGTGTTTTTAGTCTAGATTTAAACTGACAGACTGTATCTGCTTCCCGGACCGTGTTAGGAAGATTGTTCCAAAGTTTTGGTGCTAAATAGGAAAAGGATCTACCGCTGTCGATTTTGATATTCTAGGTATTATCAACTGGCCAGAATTTTGAGATCGCAATAGACATGAAGGACTATAATGCGTTAAGAGCTCGCTCAAGTACTGGGGAGCTAAACCATTTAGTGCTTTGTAAGTAATCAGCAATATTTTAAAATTTATACGATGTTTAATAGGCAGCCAATGCAGTGTTGACAGAACCGGGCTAATATGGTCATACTTCCTGGTTCTGGTAAGAACTCTAGCGGCTGCGTTTTGGACCAGTTGTAGTTTGTTTAATAAGCGTGCAGGGCAACCACCCAGTAGAGCATTACAATAATCTAGCCTTGAGGTCATGAACGCATGAACAAATTGTTCTTCATTTGTCAGTGAGAGCATATGACGTAATTTAGATATATTTTTAAGATGGAAAAATGCGGTTTTACAGATACTAGACACGTGACTTTCAAATGAAAGATTGGTGTCAAAGAGCACACCCAGGTTCCTAACTGACGCAAAGACTTAACAGAGCAGCCATCAAGTGTTAAACAGTATTCTAGGTTATTAGGTGAGGAAGTTTTTTGTCCAATAATTAGAATCTCTGTTTTTTCAAAATTTAGTAATAGGAAATAACTGGTCATCCAATTTTTTATATCAGCTATGCATTCCGTTCATTTTGTGAATTGGTAAGTTTCGTTAGGTTTTGAATAAATATACAGCTGAGTATCATCAGCATAACAGTGAAAGCTAATTCCATATTTCCTAATGATATCTCCTAATGGTAGCATGTACAGAGTGAACAGCAGCGGTCCTAGTACTGAGCCTTGTGGTACGCCATACTGAACTTGTGATCGATAAGACATCTCTTCACTTACTGCTACAAACTGATAACGGTCAGATACGTATGATTTAAACCATGCTAGTGCAATTCCACTAATGCTAACATAGTTTTCTAGTCTATTTAAAAGAATGTTGTGGTCGATAGTATCAAATGCAGCACTAAGATCGAGTAACACTAATAGAGAGATACAACCACGATCGGATGATAAGAGCAAATCATTTGTGACTTTAATGAGAGCAGTCTCAGTACTATGGTATGGTCTAAATCCTGACTGAAAATCCTCGCAGATATCATTTCTTTCTAAAAAGGAACACATTTGTGTGGATACTGCTTTTTCTAGTATCTTTGAAAGAAAAGGCAGATTCGAGATTGGCCTGTAATTGACTAATTCTATAGGATCAAGTTGTGTTTTTTTAACAAGCGGTTTAATCATAGCCAGCTTAAAGGTTTTTGGTACGTGTCCTAATGACAAAGATGAATTAATGATATCTAGAAGAGGATCTATGACCTCTGGAAGCATCTCTTTCAATAGTTTAGTCGGTATAGGGTCTAACATACAAGTTGTCGATTTAGATGAATTAACAAGTTTGCAAAATTCTTCCTCTCCTATAGCAACAAATGAATCAAAATGTTCATCACGGAGACTACACTGCACTCCCTGATGCGCTACTGTAGTAGACGGTTGCATAGTTATAATTTTGTCCCTGATATTATCGATCTTACAAGTGAAGAAGTTCATAAAGTCATTACTGCTGTGTTTCTTGGAAACTTCTGGGCTTGAAGCTTTCTTTTTCGTTAGTTTAGCCACTTGTTCAAATAAATACCTAGGATTATTTATTTTCTTCTAATAGGCTTGAAAAATAAGCAGATCTAGCATCTTTTAAAGCCTCTCTGTAAGCCATCGAGCTCTCCTTCTATGAAATTCGAAATACCTCTAGTTTAGTTTTCTTCCAGTTTCGCTCCATTTTTCTGGCTGCTCTCTTAAGGGCCCGGGTGTGCTCATTGTACCACGGCGTTGGACTATTTTCTTTAATCTTCTTTAATCGCAATGGAGCTACTGTGTCTAAAGTGCTGGAAAAGAGAGAGCTAAACGTTTCTGTTGCAATATCAAGTTCTTCTAAGCTATCCGGGATGCTGAGATTATGAAACTGATTAGGAAGATTATTAATAAAGCAATCTTTAGTGGCAGAAGTGATAGGTCTAACATATTTGTAACACAGAGTCGGCTTTGCAGCCTTGGCTAAATGTAATTTACACAAGACTAGATAATGATCTGAGATGTCATCGCTCTGCTGCAGAATTTCAACGGCATCAACATCTATTCCATGTGATAATATTAGATCTAGAGTATGATTACGACAATGAGTAGATTCTGACACGTGTTTTCTAACTCCAATTGAGTTTATAATGTCTTTAAATGCCAATCCCAGTGCATCTTTTTCATTATCTACATGTATATTAAAATCACCAACAATTAGGACTTTATCTGCAGCCAGTACTAATTCTGATAGAAAGTCAGCAAATTCTTTGATAAAATCTTTATGGTGCCCTGGTGGCCTGTATACAGTAGCCAGCAGAATTCTCAAACGTCATTTATCATATACACTATATATTTTTACATTAAGCACCAACACTTCAAAAGAAGTATATTTAAAACTAGATTTCTTAGTGGTTTTGAAAATATTACAATAAATTACAGCAACACCTCCCCCTTTGCCTTTCGGACGAGGCTCATGTTTATAACAGTAATCTTGCGGAGTGGACTCATTTAAAGTAATGCAATCGTTTGGTTTTAGCCAGGTTTCTGTCAAACACAGCACATCTAGGTTATAGTCTTTAATCATATCATTAACTATGAGCGATTTTGAATTAAGGGATCGAATATTCAACAACCCAACCTTTATCGCTTGCTCATCTGTATTATATCTGTTTTTTATTTGTTGAACATCAATTACATTTTTAACCTTAGAAAGGTTTGGATGTTTTTTGGATTTCCAAATTCGGGGAACAGACACAGTCTCTATATGATGATATCTAGGTGAAAGAGTCTCTATGTGATGAGATTTATCTGACCTTGGTGACGTGAGGCCGCTAGCAGATGGTCGGTTTAGCCAGTTTGTCTGCTTCCTGACCTGAGCCCCAGATTGTCATGTTTTATCTCTAAGACTATGAGCCAAATTACTAGAGAGAAGAGCAGCACCATCCCAGGAGGGATGAATACCATCTGTTTTCAACAGGTCAGGTTTGCCCCAAATTTTTTTCCAATTGTCTATGAATTCTATATTATTTTGCGGACACCACTTAGACAGCCAGCCATTGAGTGAACACAATCTACTAACTATCTCATCACTCCTTCGAACAGGAAGAGGGCCAGAGCAGATTACAGTGCCTGACATCGTACTTGCGAGTTCAAACACCTCTTTAATATTAATTTTGGTGATCTCCAACTGGCGAAGTCGAACTTCATTAGTGCCGACGTGAATAACAATCTTAGAGAATTTACGATTAGCATTAGCCAGCACTTTTAAATTTGCTTTGATGTCAGGCGCTCTGGCTCCCGGCAAACATGTGACTATGGTGGCTGGTGTCTCTATTTTCACGTTCCGTGTAATAGAATCGCCTATTACCAGGGCACAATCAACAGCATTCTCAGTGGGTGTTTCACTGAGAGGGGCAAATCGATTTGTTATGGTAACCGGAACAGAAGTGTGGTTTTTTGATCCGCGACTAGAGCGATCTCTCACTGTCACCCATCTGCCTGGCTGCACAGGCAATAACTCAGCCGGAACCGAATCATGTAAATGGTTCACTATGCTAGGCGCATCCAAAGTAGTATCTAAGGCTTGAGCACACTTACTATCGTCAATTAAAGTTTGGATGCGTGTCTCTAATTCTGAAATCTTCTCCGTCAGCCTGACTGTCTCCTTGCATTTATCACATATAAACCCTACATTGCCGACGGGGAAGGCTATGGTAAACATATGGCATGAGGTGCAAGTGACAATAACAGGACAAGACATTACTCACCGTGTTTGTTGACTGATTCTTACTCACCTGGGCTTTTTATGAACTCAGAGGCGCGGGCGCGCACGAGAAAAATAAATAAATAACTGCGCTCACGGGCGGCGCGTTAACAGGCTAACGAGATACAAGCGTGTCAAGTGCTAACAATAACGGAAGCTTGCGAAGTAAGGTTAGTCTGAGATGTTAGGTAAACTGTATTAGTAGTATAAACAACTAGAAATGATCGTAAATTATGGTTCAAAACAGAGAGAAATACGAGTCTTTAGACGGAGCTTACAGCCTCGGAGCAAACACACTCACACACAGCAGGCAGCGAGGCAGACAGGAGCAATCGATCACCGAGCAATCCGGTCTCTCAGTGAGTAAAAGCAGAGGGAGAGACAGAGAGCAGAGAGATTAAACTAAAGAAACGTTAGTCACAAAACAGACACCCCTCGTTGTGTTTATGCTTCTTTTTAAAACTATATTAAATAAACATAACTATATATAAAATAACATCTAAACATATGAAAGTTTCGTTTCAAAGACGGGAGGACAGTACATTTTGAAGACTCTGCCATAATCCCGTTTTCCTCGGTTTTCCTCCGCTTAAATCTCCTCAACCGGAAACTGAAGAGCATCCTTGCGTCAAATGCGGAACTTATGCGTGCATATAGCCCATTAGTTCAAATCTCCCGGAAGAGCGAGAGCGAGCGAGCGAGCGAGCAGTGTAGTGCGCGCACGCCAGAGAGAGAGAGAGAGCGAGCGAGAGACCTTGCGTGTGTGTTCTAGTGTGCCACATGAAGCGTAAGACCCCCCAGTAAGTAAGACCCCCAGTCCAATTTTTTGTGTGTATAGCAGTTACATTAAAATTTGCGTAGCACTGCACAACTGTTTCCTAAAGCTACATAGGCTTACATGTTGTTTACAGTTTGAGTTTGGATTAAGTTCTAGTGCTGTTTTTGCCATATTGTTTTGCACAGCAATTTAAAATTTAAGTAAAACATTTTTTACATGCAGCAGCAGAATAGAGGCCCACTGTGTGCAGTTATTCAGATAATTGTGGATCTTTTTGCACAACTGTTGAAAAACAATTTTATTTGATGGAACATAAAACTTGAAGAATAATATTATTTGGTATTATTATTTATATTTATTGTTAAAAATATTTTAGGTTTTGTACTGTTTTGTACTTGACTGTTTTCAACATTCTAATATGCTGATTTTATGCTCAAAAAAGATAAATTATTATTTTCAATGATTTCTGAAGGATCATGTGACACTGAAAACTGGAGTAATGATGTTGAAAATTCAGCTTTCAAATTACATTTTAAAATATATTAAAATAGAAAACAGTCATTTTAAATTGTAATAATATTTCACAATATTACTGTTTTTTTTTTTTTTTATCAAATAATTGCAGCCTTGGTGAGCAGAAGAGACTTCTTTTAAAAACATAAAAAATCTTACCGATCTAAAACTTTTGACCGGTAGTGTGTGTGTATATATATATATATATATATATATATATTAGTGGTGTCAACAATAATCGATTCGGCAATGCATCGCAATGCGGGAAATGCACAATTCAGCATCGATGCGGCAAAGTGCCATAATCGATTATTTCACTGTTTATTTTCTGGCCTTGGACAATAAAGTTTTGAAGTTTCAATTACTTCCGGGGGCATAATAACAACAATAAAGATGGCTGAGGTGGAGGGAGATGACCGCGTTTGAAAATGCCATATTCAATACCCTGTACCAATCAATTTTATTTAATTTAATGACATTGATGTCAAAGATACAGGAGTTATAATATCAGCCAATAAAATCTGTTGTTCAATATGCTTGTATTGCCTCATGACTGATGAAAAATGTGCCTTGTTGTGTGCAGTAGAATTTTGATGCATCGCAATACATCGTAGAATCGAATTGAATCGAATCGTTACCTGGTGAATCGTAATCGAATCGAATTGTGAGGGCAGTGCCAATGCACACCCCTAATATATATATATATATATATATATAAAATGTAACCCTTTCGAGTTTAACATTCAGATATATATTATATATATATATATATATATATATATATATATATATATCTGAATATATATGAAGATATATATATATATATATATATATATATATATATATATATATATATATATATATATATATATATTAGTATACGTTTTTAAAAGAAGCCATTTTCGGCTTCAGTTTCGGTTTTCGGCCAAGTGCATCCTACATTTTCGGTTTCGGCCCAGAATTTTCATTTCGGTACATCACTAAAAATAATGTAACTAAACAGTTAAACTAGCATTATACACGAACAGATTTGACTCCGTATTCATTTTACCATATAAACATACACAAAAATACATTCTAAAACATAATATATAACTCTGATTGGCTTTAAGACACAAAAAGGAATATCAATTTGAAAGTTAAAGTAATGCATATGCAAGTTCGTGTAAAAAAAAAACCAGTAACCAAAAACTTTAACCAGTTGTTTTCCTCAGCAACTGGATAAATAAACAACCTCGATGACTAATATTACTCTTTATAAAAGAATATGCACATTGAACCGAAGAACAAATGAAAATTAGATCGTCTTTTGCAGCTACACGCTAACCTCGTGCGTACATAGTCAGCAGGCTTCTTCATCTGATTTTCAACATACACTGACTCTCAACATACCACAGCGTTAATCGCCCTCTAGAGGTTAAGGACAGTACTGCACCTAAAATACAGAAACTCCTTTTATGGTATATAAATCAACCGTAGTTACAAATAAATATACTTTCATTCTGAATGTTAAACTCGAAAGGGTTACATTATATATACATTAAATAAAACCTTTATATTATACTTTATTTTTCTAATCTGTGCACTTGTGTTGTGTCAGCAGTGTGTATAGAGATGATCAGACTGGAGATCGGGATTCTCCTCAACCAGTGAACGATGAACTACAGAGAGTCAAAGACCGACTCAAAACCAGCATGAAGAACAAGTATGAGATATTATTTGAGGGACTGAAACTCCAAGAGACTGAAACCCTCCTGAACAGGATCTACACACAGCTCTACATCATAGAGGGAGAGAGTGAAGGAGTGAATAAACAACATGAGGTTTTACAGATGGAGAAAACAGCCAGAACACAACACTCACAAGACACTCCAATCTCCTGCAATGACATCTTTAAAGCCTCTCCTGAACCAGGACGCCAGGAGAAACAGCAGATCAAGACTGTTCTTACTAAAGGCATCGCTGGAATCGGGAAAACCGTCTCTGTGCAGAAGTTCATTCTGGACTGGGCCGAGGGGAAAGACAATCAGGATGTAGATTTCATGTTTGTGCTTCCATTTCGAGAGCTGAACTTGATCCGAGATCATCAGTACAGTCTTCACAGACTTCTGCTGGACTTTCATCCTGAACTTCAAGATCTGGACTCAAAGATTTATAAGGAGTGTAAAGTTGTGTTCATCTTTGATGGTCTGGATGAAAGCAGAATCACACTGATGTTTTCAGGCAAAAAGAAAGTTTCTGATGTGACTGAGACTTCATCAGTGGGTGTGTTGATGTCAAAGCTCATGAAAGGAGATCTGCTTCCCTCGGCTCTCATCTGGATCACCTCCAGACCAGCAGCAGCCAATCAAATCCCCTCCGAATACATCAACCGTCAGACAGAGATTCAGGGATTCAATGATCCTCAGAAGGAGGAATATTTCAGGAAGAGAATCAGTGACGAGCATCAAGCCAGCAGAATCATCTCTCACATCAGAAGAGCAAGAAGCCTCCACATCATGTGCCACATACCCGTCTTCTGCTGGATCTCCTCCACTGTGCTTCAGAAGCTCCTGGAAGAAGATCTGAGTGCAGAAATCCCTCAAACTCTGACTGAAATGTACATCCACTTCCTGCTGATTCAGATCCACATGAGGAATCAGAAGTATGAAGAGAGAGATCCAGAGAAACTCCTGCAGTCCAACAGAGAAGTGATTGTGAAACTTGCTGAAGTGGCTTTCCATCAGCTGATGAAGGGCAATGTGATGTTCTATGAGGAGGACCTGATTGAGAGCGGCATAGACGTCACTGACGCCTCAGTGTATTCTGGGATTTGCACTGAGATCTTTAAGGAGGAATCTGTGATTCATCAGAGGAAAGTCTACAGCTTCATTCATCTGAGCGTTCAGGAGTTTCTCGCTGCTTTCTATGTGTTTTACTGCTATTTAATCAAGAACAAGAAACCACTGCAGCTTCTGCATTATTTCAGTTCTGATGAAGATTCTCTGTATGATATACTAAGATCAGCAGTAAATAAAGTCCTCGAGAGTGAGAATGGACGTCTGGATCTGTTCCTGCGGTTCCTGCTGGGCGTCTCACTGGAGTCCAATCAGAGACTCTTACAGGATCTACTGACACACACAGAGAACAGCTCAGAGAGCATCAGGAGAATCACACAGCGCATTAAAGACCAGATCAAAGATCAATCATCTCGTCTCTCAGCGGATCAGTCCATCAATCTGTTCCTCTGTCTGCTGGAAGTGAAAGATCAGACTCTGTCCAGAGAGATTCAGGAGTTTGTGAAATCAGACAAACACTCAGAGGAGGAACTCTCTCCGTCTCACTGCTCAACAATCTCCTACATGCTTCAGATCTCAGAGGAGCCGCTGGATGAGCTGAACTTCAAGAAATACAACACATCAGCAGAGGGTAGAAGAAGACTGATACCAGCTGTGGTCAACTGCAGAAAAGCTCTGTGAGTGTTTCATCATTAATAGCTGAAGAATCCTTTAATAATGCATCTTACATCTTTACAGGGTCATTACATGAGTTTTACATTACTGTAATATATTCCTCGAGGTTCACTTATACTAGTGGTGCCAAACTCAGTTCCCTAGAGCACAGGTTTACAAACCCTGGGTCGCCAGCAGGATTCAAGGAAAATAGAGTTACATTTAATATAAAATAAAATAATAATTTGTTTTCATAAAATCATAGTCTATAGGCCTGTATAAAAAGAATAAATATGCTAAATATATTTGACTTAAATAATGAACAGATTAAAGGTGCAGTGTGTAACATTTTTGACTATTTATTAACATAAATGCAATATGACATCCATAACTATGTGTTCAGTTGTGTATAAAGAACTTACTTAATAAACCGTAATGTTTTTATTACCTTAGAATTAGGCATTTATATCTACATAAGCGCGGGAATCCCCTTCTATGAAGGCCGCCATATTATGACGTCATATTTCTACCGTAGCCGACAGCGAACAAACAGTGTTACAGAGCGCGTTTCGTCACTACCTTGAAAGAGAAGCCGCAGAAAGCTAGAAGAAGCTCATAAACACCGTGAGTATTGACTTTTCCCTTGTCAGTGGTGTAAATATGTAGTTGGATTGTTTCATGTAACTTAATTCTTCACCCTCGCTGTGTTATGGCTTTGCTATGTGGGGATAAATGTGCTGGTTACGTTCGTGAGACAGCTGATTAGTAGGCTACTCTTGTCATTGACCGGAAAACAGTTACAGGAATCACCAACCCGTCGATCTTGGAAGCATTTTAAGTCGATCGAGTTTCCAAAATCAGAGAAAAAAGGCTATTGTGTGTAATAAGTGGTGTGCGGAGGCACGCGTGCTGTTATTACAATCACATCATTTTTGCCGCACACACCTTTGGGCTCATGCGGACGCGTCGAGTATAAACAAGGCTTTAACCAGCTCAGCCACAGTAACCGCTCATATTAGCCAGCTAAACTTTTACTACCCTGTTAGAAAAAATCTATAGTTGCATAGTTTCATGTGGTTCTACTCCCTCGCTGTATTATGGGTTTGCTATGTGGGGAGAATGTGCTGGTTACGTTCGTGAGACAATCAGCTGATTACTATTATTTACAACAACTGTGACGAGATCTGTCGTGTCGACAGCTCAGACCAACATTATTATATTATGTATTAAGACCCTTGATCCTCACCTGACTATGGCTTTGTAAACTTTATCCATGATGTGGTTTATAATGGACTGTGGTACTCCATGTTAGCTGTGGCTTGTTTTACTCTGGCTCACTACGACGATGTTTGTCCCGTTTTAGCCACCGTAGCTTCTTCGAAAGGGAGGGGTGAGCAGTGGGCTGAGCCCTTAGTGTAAACTCGCAAACGAACCACTAGATGTCGCCAAAAAGCTACACACTGCACCTTTAACAAAACAAAAGAAGAAACTATGCCAGTATTCTGCTGAGTTTGGGTCATTTCTGTGAGGCGCTCCACAAACAAGGAAACCGAGACGACAGAAAACACTTCCTGTTTGTTTGATTTATTATGTAAATATTTCAGTAAATATGTCCCCACACCTGGGTCGATATTGTTCCCAGCACTTTCTGAAACATCTCGCAGCACGGATGTAACTAATACAAATTAATAAAACATCTGCGGTTAACTAGTAGTGCATTCAATTAGTTAGCTCATTTAGTTAGCCCCCCCCCCCCACACACACACACACACATGTTGATGACATCACTACGCATCACAATCTGATTGGCTGATAACACACGCCAGTCAAAGTTATGATCAAATGGAAAATAGCGGCTTCAACAGAAGGTTAGCTACGCTACTAGTGCTGGTCCACGGAGCTGCGTTTAGATGACATATGGAAAATACAGCTCAGACTCACAGAAATAACCATAACGTACTGAAATACACAGGAACTGAATTAAAATGCGTTTAGACACACATTCATTTAATTTAATTGTGAACATTTCTTTATTTTATTTTTATTTTGAGAGGTCCAGCAGAGAATGGAATCTGTGGCCTTCTCTCTCTATTATAATATCAGCCTCTCTTCAGTCGCGCTTACCGCAAACTACAACACAGTTTACATGTTTCTCATATAAATCAAAATCAACAGTGTTTGTACAAAAGGTCCGGATGCCCTTAAATGTCCTGGACGATTTCGACCAATCACAGCGTACAAGGTTGCTATAGTGACATTCGTGCTGCTGAGGCGAACTGTGAGGGAGAGAGAAGATGCATCGCAAATGTTAGTGAGAATGCTCGATAGTTCAGTATAGTATCTGTGGTGTTCGACGATTATTCAGCTGGTGTACATATACATTGAGTAGCTGTGCGTATATGCAAAGTAAGTTCATATTTCTGTTTGTTCCGTTGGTATTCAGAAACTGTTCAGTCTATGTTCCTCAGCGCGAGCGGTAGCCGATTAGCATGAATATGCTGTATTACTTTCTATTCAGTATCTTTTCGGAGTTTCTATATGTTACTAATGTAATGTATTAGATATTATTTTATTATTGGCTGTACGATTACTTTGGAGATGATTATTATCACGCGGTGATCAGCGTTCTATCCTGAATATATGGCATGTCTAGTTGAATGCATTTACGTGCTATCAGCGCCGCCTTGTGGCGATGTTTAGTATAATTATTCTGTCTAATAATACTTCTTTATGGGATTGTATATAGCCTGAATGCTGATAATGTTTATATATCCTAATGTTTATCTCTTTGTTTGATTTGTTTTAGAACCACACTCATATACTCCATATGTAAATCTACCAGCTCTTCAGTAAAGTAAAGCTTAAACCCTACTTGGAGTATCTGTTCAATTAAGCGTCAATTTACACAGTTCTGACCGACTGCCTGCTGCGTTTCACATCCTTTGAAGTAATCTACAATCGAACCTCTTCATTTCAAATGGTCCTTCGAGCCGGAGTGAATCACAGCAGAGAGATGACATCCCACTTTGAGCTAGATACTCCTGTTGTTCGACCTAGACGACAGATAAGGCTACCTGCACATCTAGCAGATTATCAAGTTACTGATTCAGCGAATATGAAGAGAGCATTACCTCTGTATTACCTCTGTTTCCGCCTACGGCTGAGAGCGTGTCACAATCATCTTCTCCAGAGAGCCAGTCACCGTATGCAGATCATCTAATCCTATGTGATGAATGGCCAGATCCAGTAGAAGATGTGGCACCAGAGTATAATGAGCGCCGCCTCCAAGACCAGCAGCTATACGATATTAAATCTATGTGGGCTGAGATGAAAAGAGATAGCAATGAGCTTCGTAGTCAGATCATACCTGAGATATTGTCCACGCTGCGAGGGCTCCAAGCGGAGAATGTCACGTTAAAGCAAGAGATACAGCAGATAGCTACAGAAGGAGGGAACCCTGGTTGACCAGTAACGCCAGTTCCAGCCCCTCGCACCCATGTGCCACCGTCCGCCCATAGACAGAGAGGTTCTGCCGAGTATGCTGGAGAGGCTTCTCTAGACCGATCTGCCCAGTGTGAGCAGCTGACAAAGCAGATGGGAGACTTCACGTTCTCACCCAGGTCAGAGCACCCGTATGCTGGAAGGAGTCGCCCTGTCCCCTCTCCGAGGTCCTACGCCCACTCAGCACAGACTGTAACAGCTGTTCAGCATGACGACGAGACGCCTAGTGCCAGACGCAGCCGTCACCAAGGTGATAGAGACTTCTGCCAGACTCCATGCCCAGAGCTGACGCCTAGAGCAGAAATGCAGCATGTCTATGAGCAGGTATACCGAGGCCCTAAGCCTACCATCCCCAGTCTGACAGCAGCGGATCCCAGACAGTTTTCGAGATTACGGATTGGCGCTAGAGAACCTTCTGCCAACGAATGCGAGTGAACGCTTTAAGTATCAGATCCTGACTGATCATCTAGAGCTAGAAGAGGCCCTGCTAGTAGCAGATTCCTACTGTAACTCTATGAGACCCTATACAGACACTATGCGAGCTCTTGTGAAAATGTATGGTCAACCCCACAAGCTGGTGCTGCGAAATATCGCTGAAGTACTAGAAGGTCCCAATCTCAAGCCAGGTGACGTCAAAGCATTCAAGTTCTTTGCCCTCCGTGTACGCTCATTAGTGAGTATGTTGGAGCAATTGGGGGCTGAGGGAGCATCTGAATTAGAATGCGGCTCACACGTGTCCAGACTCCAAGGCAAGCTTCCCCACGAGCTCCAGATCAGCTTTAAGAGGTATGTCCACCCATCTAGGATCACAGTCCCCACCCTCATCGACTTTGCAGACTGGTTAGAGTATGAGCTCCAGGTCCAAGACGACACTGCCAAGGCAGCTACTTATGCTCCACCATTAACTATTAAGAAGCGAGAAGGTCGTTACAACCCCAAGCCTCCTGGGAGATCCACAAGTTTCCTGCTGGGTACAGAGAAGCCTGCTGCAGACAGTGAACACAGAGCGTCCGCTCCAGAGTCCCGGCCTAGCTCTGCCAGGTACCAAGAGAAGTTACGTGCCTACTGCCCTTATTGTGATAATGCCAATCATTTCCTTAATGGATGTCACAACTTCAAAGAGTTAACTAAGGACCAGAAAGAGGCCTGGATTCGTGAGAATAATCGTTGTTGGAGATGCGGCCGCAATCATCACGCTTCCAGATGCACACTGAAGGCCTTGTGTAAGACCTGTAACAGGAAACACCTCCTTATATTGCATGATCTAAACGAGAGAGCCGCGACTGCCAGTACAGCGCCCAATCCCCCAGAGAACTCCTGTCTTGTGAGTACCACGAAAGACATCCTGTTCGTTGACCGTTCTGTCAGTAGCCGTAGAGTTATGTTGAAAGTGAGTAAGGTGATCATCACGAATGGAGATATATCGTTAGAGACATATGCCGTGCTCGACGACGGGTCTGAGAGGACTATCCTCCTTCAAGCAGCCGCACAGCAACTGAATCTCAGAGGACAGCCAGAAGACCTGATACTGAGAACAGTGAGACAGGATCAGCAGGTGCTTCATGGGGCGGCCGTTTCATTCACCGTATCATCTGTGTCTCATCCCCACAAGAAATACCTCATCCAACATGCCTTTACAGCTGAGAGACTAGGTCTTGCTGAACACACCTATTCAGTGGCTTCCTTGAAGAAGAGGTATCGACACTTAACTGGGCTCCCGTTGCAGCAGATGGATAAGGTGCAGCCGATGTTGCTGATTGGGTCAGATTGCCCACACCTCATCACGCCTGTTGAACCAGTCCGGTTAGGCCCACCAGGTGGACCCGCTGCAGTTAAGACCCGCTTAGGATGGACTCTTCAAGGACCTACCCATGAGATTCGTCGTGAGATTAACACGCACCAGTGCTTCTTTACCTCTGTCATCCCTAACGCAGATCTGTTTGCTCACGTAGAGAGATTATGGCAGATGGATGTGATTCCGTACCGCAGTGACAAGGTGGTGACGAGATCCAAGCTAGACCAAGAAGCTATTAGGCTCTTGCAGGAGAAGACCGTGAGAGTGGAAGTAGAGGGGACGATGCGGTATGCTACGCCACTGCTTCGGAGGCAGAGCATGCCACAGCTGACCATGGCCAAAGAAGCCGTTCTCCCTCAGCTTAGGAGTGTCGAGAGGAGACTGCTTAAGAATCCAGATCAGGCTTCGGCCTACCAGGCGGAGATCACTAGGCTGAAGGAGGCAGGTTATATAGCCAAGTTGCAACCGAAAGAAGTGGTGAACTCTACAGAGTCATGGTACATTCCCCACCATATGGTGCAACATAATAACAAGAATCGGGTCGTCTATAACTGCTCCTTCCAATATGAAGGTCACAGCCTTAACGAGTTTCTTCTTCCAGGACCCATGTTAGGCTCATCACTGCTAGCAGTTCTGCTCCGCTTCCGAGAGCATCCGGTAGCCATAAGCAGTGATATTCGAGGTATGTTTCACCAGGTGAGACTGCTCCCTGATGACATGCCCTTACTCAGATTCCTGTGGCGTGACTTGAAGCCAGAACAACCCCCTGACGTGTACCAGTGGCAAGTCCTCCCCTTTGGTACCACATGCAGTCCCTGTTGTGCCACTTACGCCCTTCAGAGGCACGTCATAGACCACAGCCAGTCTGGAGACCTAGTCAGAGAGGTAATTGAGAGATCATTCTATGTTGATAATTGTCTACATAGTCTTCACTCCCCCCGAGAGGCCCGAGACCTAGTTGATCAACTATGTTCTCTCTTATCCACCGGAGGCTTTGAGCTTCGACAATGGGCCAGCAATTGCCCGTCAGCGATTACTCACCTTCCTGCTGAGTTGATATCCAATACCTGCGACCTCTGGCTTAGTCAAGGCCAACAAGACATCCATGAGTCTACGCTCGGATTACACTGGCACTGTCAGTCTGACACCCTACGTTACAAACACAGAGGTAGCCGCTGCTCTACTGTGACAATGCGCAGCATCTACCACGTACTGGCCAGCCAACATGACCCTCTCGGTTATATTATCCCTTATACCACCCGAGCGAAGGTATTGGTCCAGCGATTATGGGATAAGAAGCGTGACTGGGATGATCCGCAGTTACCTGAGGAACTCCTTGCTTCATGGTTCGAGTGGGAGAAAGAGTTGAGTGGACTAGAGAAGATATCCTTACCCCGATGCTATGTCAGCTCACAGATGGATCACCCGTCCTGCAGATATGACATCCACGTCTTCTGTGATGCATCTGAGCAGGCATATGGTTCCGTGGCCTATCTGCGGACAGAAGACAAAGAAGGTCAAGTAGAAGTCATCTTTATCGCCGCCAGATCCCGTGTTGCGCCCCGCAAGCAGCAATCTATACCCCGCTTAGAGCTGTGTGCCGCACTTACTGGAGCACAACTCTCTCAACTCCTGACTACAGAGCTTACAATTCCCATTCACTCCACCACGCTCTGGTCAGACTCCACCACCGTGCTCACATGGCTTACTTCCAGTTCATGCCGTTACAAGGTGTTCGTAGGGACTCGGGTGGCGGAGATCCAAGAAATAACAGCTTCGTCCACCTGGTGCTATGTCAGATCCGCAGACAACCCAGCGGATGACATCACGCGAGGCAAGCCTCTTCGTGACCTTGCTATAGGGAGCCGGTGGAGCCAGGGGCCGGCATTCCTCAAGCTGCCACCTGATAGTTGGCCCAGACAGCCCTCTCTGTCATTTGAAGAGCCAAGCAGTGAGTTAAGACAGTCAGCCTTCTCTGGGTTAATGACCACAACTGCACACTCACTTCAGTCACCGCACTATAACACGCTGTCGGAGTACCTGAACGCCTATGGGCAGGAGCTTCACGGGGCGGCCTACACCTCCAGTGCTGATCTCCAACGAGACGTTCAACAAGCAGTCATTCGCCAAGCTCAGTCAGAGTCTTTTCCCGATGAGCTAACACTTCTGAAGTCAGACAAACAAGTGTCAGCCTCAAGCAGATTGGTTTCACTCGCCCCTGAGCTTGATGCTACTGATGGATTGATTCATGTAGGAGGCCGTCTACGACACTGTGAGGTACTAGAAGCGGATGTTGCTCATCCAGTGGTTCTCGACCCTCGACATCCTACTACGGAGTTAATTATCAAGGATTATGATGAGAGACTGTGTCACCCCGGATCAGAGAGACTGTTCACAGAGATCAGGAGGACATACTGGATTCTGAGAGGCCGAGAAGCTGTTCGCCGACACCAGCGTCAGTGTACAGAGTGTAGAAAATGGAGAGGTCGTCCAGAAGTTCCTGTCATGGCTGACCTACCCCTGACCAGACAGAGATATTTCCGTCCAGCCTTTTACTCGACTGGCATGGACTGTTTCGGCCCTTTCATAATTAAGATCGGCCGACGTAACGAGAAGAGGTGGGGCATAATCTTCAAGTGTATGACCACCAGAGCAGTACATCTCGATCTACTCACCAGTATGGACTCTGATTCATTCTTGATGTCTCTACGGCGGTTCATTGCACGTCGAGGGAAGCCGTACGAGTTATTGAGCGACCAAGGCACCAACTTTAAGGGAGGAGAACGGGAATTAGATGACTCTTTCGCCACCCTCCAAGATGAGCTACAGAGTCACCTCGCCAGCCAGCAGATCAAGTTTGTTTACAACCCGCCAGGCGCTCCTCACTTTGGCGGTTGCTGGGAGAGAGAGATCCGCTCGGTCAAAACAGCCCCCAGAGTGACCATCGGGGCTCAAACCGTCACGGAGGAAGTCCTAAGAACAGTTCTGATTGAGGTCGAAGGTTTTCTCAACTCAAAGCCCCTTGGGTATACCTCCTCGGACGTGGCTGACCCTGATCCGATAACCCCATACTGCTTCATAATCGGCCGTCGAGACGCATCTTTACCTCAGGTAGTCTACCAAGAGTCCGAGATTCTGAGTCGCAGACGTTGGCGCCACAGCCAACTGCTGGCTGACCACTTTTGGAGACATTTCCTCAAGTACTACTTACCTGGTCTCCAAGCTCGCCAGAAGTGGAGGACCGAGAAGAAGTCATTGGAAAGTGGAGACGTGGTCATGATCGTCGATCCCCAAATTCCTCGTGCTCTCTGGCCAGAAGGCAGGATCACCCAGGTGTTTCCAGGTTCCGATGGGTGTGTCCGGACAGCCAGTGTAGATGTCAAGGGTAAGACTTACACGCGGATCGTGGCTCGCCTCATCCAGCTTCCAGCTCTACCTGAGGACGACCAGGACAAAACATAGACCTTTTCGAGATGATCGAATTCAGTTCTTGAATTCGGGGGCGGCTGTACAAAAGGTCCGGATGCCCTTAAATGTCCTGGACGATTTCGACCAATCACAGCGTACAAGGTTGCTATAGTGACATTCGTGCTGCTGAGGCGAACTGTGAGGGAGAGAGAAGATGCATCGCAAATGTTAGTGAGAATGCTCGATAGTTCAGTATAGTATCTGTGGTGTTCGACGATTATTCAGCTGGTGTACATATACATTGAGTAGCTGTGCGTATATGCAAAGTAAGTTCATATTTCTGTTTGTTCCGTTGGTATTCAGAAACTGTTCAGTCTATGTTCCTCAGCGCGAGCGGTAGCCGATTAGCATGAATATGCTGTATTACTTTCTATTCAGTATCTTTTCGGAGTTTCTATATGTTACTAATGTAATGTATTAGATATTATTTTATTATTGGCTGTACGATTACTTTGGTTGAATGCATTTACGTGCTATCAGCACCTTCTTGTGGCGATGTTTAGTATAATTATTCTGTCTAATAATACTTCTTTATGGGATTGTATATAGCCTGAATGCTGATAATGTTTATATATCCTAATGTTTATCTCTTTGTTTGATTTGTTTTAGAACCACACTCATATACTCCATATGTAAATCTACCAGCTCTTCAGTAAAGTAAAGCTTAAACCCTACTTGGAGTATCTGTTCAATTAAGCGTCAATTTACACAGTTCTGACCGACTGCCTGCTGCGTTTCACATCCTTTGAAGTAATCTACAATCGAACCTCTTCATTTCAGTGTTCAACAGATTTAAAGGGAGAGATTGAGTGAAATTAATAAATAAATATAACACCTGTTACATGCGCACACAACATAATCCAGCATTGCAAACTTGAAAAACTGTTCATTACCAAAATAAAATATTCATATATATAACATGTAAGAAATGACACTGCTCAGTTTAGATAGTCAGTAAAAGCATTCGTGCCGTTCAGCGTGAGCTCCGCTCTACTGTGGTGTTTCCACATTTCTGCTCAAACCACATAATTAATATTCATGAACCCAGCAGCTCATCAATACTTAGTGCGTTTAGATGGTCATTACTAGTAGGAGAATTAGTAGGCTAGTAGTATTATTATATTTTAATAATAATTATACTTATCTATTATCTAAATACTGAATGACCAACAGTATCTTAAGCACCACCATCATAAGTTCAGTTAAAATGACAAATATGAATTCATGCATGGTTACCAAGATTTAGATCTAATAGTTCTAATTACTAAAGCTCCATCATTAAATAGTGCTTGATTATCATAATATCATATTTTAATGCTTGATTGTCTGATATTAAGATTTTATGTATTTTAAAGTTCAGATATTTTAAAGCTTGCCAGTTTACACAGATAAGCTGATTTGGTGGAGAATATGTGTGTGTGTGTGTGTGTGTGTATATATATGTGTGTGTGTGTGTGTGTGTGTGTGTGTGTGTGTGTGTGTGTGTGTGTGTGTGTGTGTGTGTGTATATATATATGTATATATATAAATATGAATGAATATGGAAACATTTGTATTGGAATGAGAGAGTTCGGCTACGTGAGCCCAACGCCAGAAACTTTCAGTTTCACTTCAGATTATTTTGTTTAGGCTTGTTTGTTATTTACTGATATTTTTTCATTCTTGTTCTGTTTTGAATACGGTTAAATGTAAAGGATTTGTTGTGGAGTGAGCGGAACTAAAATAGCTTGTCGCACTGTATTGAGCCTTTCATCATTATACAGTGACGCAATGAAAGATTATTAATAGCCTTTCTTGTTCTGTCCTATACCATCATATGTTGCTGCCTCATTAAACAGCTTTGCTATACATTTAAAACATGTCTCAATTTGATAGTAGCCTAGGCTATATATAAAATAATTTATCTTTTTTGATTTTTGTTATCTTGTTTTCATGAATGTATTTTACAATACAAAGAGCAATGTGTAACGTTTTACCAGATTTAGTACTACACTTATTGTTTCTTATTTGTTCCCCACTAAATAATGTTTTTTCACTAAATGTTCAGATTTGATAAAATTGTTGTACACTCGTGATTTTTCTAGAGTAAATTTTACGGCTGAATTATCCACTAATCTAGTTTATAATAGCATTGTGAGAGACCGTGTGCGTCTGCGGCTGATTATGGATTGCTCGTCAACTGAGTCTTCCTCGGTCAGAAGGAATAGGCAAATCCAATAGTGCAGTTTAGAGTATTTATTGAGGAGAAGTCAGGTACATGGAGGTGATGATGGTTCACAGGTGTTAATATAACAAATAGGTGTGTTTGTGGGGACGTGTGCATATGTGTATGTGTGGTTATCTGAAACAGAAATACAATAAAATGTGTATTAATAAACATGTAGGCTATGGTTATATATAGTTGCATGAAGGAATGACCCGCAGTACAACCAAAATCCACTAGTGGGAGCTCTAACACTATAAATTAACTTGCATAGATGCCATAAATCTCCACATGGTGAAAGTGCCAAAATAGGCGAACTATACATTAAATATAATATTTACGGTTATTTGCAAGGCAATAACTAAAGTATATACAGTAGATGGCTACTTTATGAGTGCATATGGAGTGCCGTAGCGGCAACAGCAATATAACAGCAGTGAATTAACACGAGTATAACAACTTCGCCATCTGGGCAACAAACGCGTCATTCATACAAAGCTGTACTTACATCTTAAGGACGCACACAGCACTCATACACACAAGATTCGCGCGAGATAAACAACGGATGGCAATTCTCTGCATCGTGAATAATACTCTCATGTCACTGGACCACACCAACAGTGAAAGCGCCTAGCACAACCACGAGCGGTCGGAACTACAAACGAACACATGCATTATGGGTAACGTAGTCCATGTCAGGGCACGGACTTTTAACAAGCATTTTTGCCATATATTATGATGATCATATTTTTTTTTAATTTGTTGTTCTTCTTTATAATGAAGTTGTCTGTATTAAGCAGATTGTGTTGTTTCACACTCTGGTGAGTTAAAGGAGTAGTTCACTTTTAAAAAAAACGTTTGCGATAATTTACTCACCCCCATTTCATCCAAGATGTCCATGTCTTTCTTTCTTCAGTCGAAAAGAAATGAAGGTTTTTAATGAAAACATTCCAGGATTTTCTCCATATAATGGACTTCAATGGGAACCAAACGGTTCAAGGTCCAAATGACAGTTTCAGTGCAGCTTCAAAGGGCTTTAAACGACACCAGACGATGAATAAGGGTCTTATCTAGCCAAACCATCGCTCATTTAAAAAATAAATAAAAAAAATGTAAGCACAAATGCTCGCCTTGCTCTGTTCTGTGATGAGCGTTCGTGACTCTCCTGTTTGAACTCGTTCATCAAAATGAACAAATCTTTTTTTGAGTCATGACTCGAAGGGTCCTAGATAAGACCCTTATTCATCGTCTGGTGTCGTTTAAAGCCCTTTGAAGCTGCACTGAAACTGTCATTTGGACCTTGAACCGTTTGGGTCCCATTGAAGTCCATTATATGGAGAAAAATCCTGGAATGTTTCATCAAAAACCTTAATTTCTTTTCGACTGAAGAAAGAAAGACATGGACATCTTGGATGACATGGGGGCGAGTAAATTATCAGCAAAAGTTTTTTTAAAAGTGAACTACTCCTTTAAGATCTTTTGCCTTAGCAGTACTGTACTTTAAAGTTTTTAACTGTTGTACAATGAATACAGTGTCACAGAATACAGTGGCTTGGTCTCAAGTGAGTTAGATGTTTATTGAGAATACTCAGGATTGGCTTAATTTTTTTATATAAATATAAAAAAAAATCTTCTGAAAATCTGATGACATATTTTGCACACAGGTGCCCAATATCAGTAATTTCTGAAAATAAATTACAAAAGTTGAAATTTTTTTTGGGGAAAATAGCTCATTATTTGATTATCATAAAAATGTGTTTTCTATACAGAGATATCGACATCTGCAAATATCGGTATCGGACATAACAGCAATATTAAAATCGCTTATCGGTATCGGCCACAATTTTCAGATTGGTGCATCACTAATATATATATATATATAACTCACGCTGCATATTTAGTAATTTTCCCTCAGATACAGGATTATACATTGGCTTTAACAAGCAGGTTTGTTCATTACCATGGCAACCGCTTGCGTGTCATGCTAACTGCGATTTTCGTGTTTAACCCTCTGGGGTCCAAGAACGCACCCGTGCATTTTGCTCGTTTTTTTCCACATAGCAGAAAAATAGACTTAAAGTACTACCATCATTTCTGGTCATATAGAGTTAAGAAATATGAGAAAATAAACTGTTAAATGTCTACTTTTCTATGTGCCCACATACAATCGAAATAAAATATTGTGCTTTTGTAAAATAAAGAATATTAACAGGGTGTGCGTTCTGCCTCCCCGTCTCTGTGAACTTTTTTTCTGGAGCACGTCTCTAAACTTAAACAAAACTCAGCGAATACTATTCACCCAGGCATAAGCAATATATCTTTTAAATCGTTTGAGTTTGTACTTTTAAATGATCCGATTTAAAACTAAAATAAATATTCTCCGTTTATGTCATCTATATAAAAAGAGAGACGTGTCAGACGTTCTCATTATCTTTCTCTCATCTCATTATCTCTGTAATGTGACGCCCACGGAGAGCACGCGCTATTCAAACGCTAATGATCGCTAATGAGCAACACATTGACACGCTTAAACGCCCATAAACTCTGAAAACACACTATATTTTTTAGTCAGATTAATCTACTGTCGTCTTGCGCGGCTATATGAGGAACAATCCTGGGATTACCTCAGAACAAGTGCTGGTTTATTTTCACTTCGAGGAGCGAGAGGAGAAGTGTAAGTGTTTTATTCCTGTGCTTTGTTCTAATCGTGATATAGAATAATGTTAGTTTCTGTAAACGGAAAAATAGCATACTGTTTAAGTGTGTGTGTGTGTGTGTGTGTGTGTGTGTGTGTGTGTGTGTGTGTGTGTGTGTGTGTGTGTGTGTGTGTGTGTGTGTGTGTGTGTGTGTGTGTGTGTGTGTGTGTGTGTGTGTGTGTGTGAATGAATGAACGCACAGATATGCACCGCTACAGACGAAATAAAAGACATTTCGTTGACTAGTTTTGGATAAAGTTTTTACTCTAAAATAGACAGCAAATAAGCTTTTGTTAGCAGTTTCTGCTCATATGTTAAATATATAGTATGTTTTGTCAATAAACTAATCAACTAAGATGTTATAGTGTTTGTTCCAATGCAAGCTATATCAAAATAATGAATCCTCAACTTTGAAATATGTATGATCAAACAAGACATTTATGGAAAAAGACTATTTTCTTTTCAAGATGTTTCCAACTCTAATTTTGAACTGAAATAAAACCATGTCTATATGGTGAAGGGTGTGTGATAGAAGTGTCCAGACGTATGCACCCTGTATTTTAAAGAAGAACATTTTATTATTTGCGATACATTATTCATTCACAAAGAATTCAAGGACATTATTCATGTCCCTAAAGGTTGGAGTTTTCCTCATTTTTTTAATTAAGGCGTTAAGATTTTTTATTCCTCTTTTTAGTCAACTTTAGCATGGGTGTGTTCACTTATTCTAAGCTGTGTGGTGTGTGTGTGTGTGGGCGGGTTTATGTGATTTATGAGGACACAAATTTGTATAATGACATGTGTATTACACTGGTATTACAACTTATGGATGGTTTATGAGGACATGTCAAAAGTCCTCATAAATCAAATAGCTTAAAAAACATAAAAAAACAATGTTTTATTAAAAAATCAAAAATGCAGCATGTCTCCTGTGATGGGTAGGTTTAGGGACAGGGGCAGTGTAGGGGGATAGAATATATAGTTTGTACAGTATAAAAACCATTACGCCTATGGAGAGTCCTCTTAATGCTGTTGCACCAACGTGTGTGTGTGTGTGTGTGTGTGTGTGTGTGTGTGTGTGTGTGTGTGTGTGTGTGTGTGTGTGTGTGTGTGTGTGTGTGTGTGTGTGTGTGTTGTAAATAAATCCAAACAATCTAAAAGCCATTCTTTTTTAAATCTCCTCATTCTTTGTGCAAGGCTCCTGATAATGATATGGCCTGATAGCACCTAATAGGGCCATTATGGGAGGGTCTTTGTCTTTTTCAGGTGTGGAATGCCACACATATTAATGAGAGATCACGCCTCCTCGCATAAAGCTTTCTCAAACAAAACATGTCATACACAATCTAAAAGACTTTATTCTTGTGAAGAAATAATCAATATGTGTTTTGTGGCCTTATTTCAGAAACTTTTATTTTTATTTTTTTCAATAACCACGCATAAATAATTTTCTCTAAAAAATACAAACATGTACACACATGTTGCTCACATATTATGGTAGCCCTCTTTGTGCTATATAGAGTGAATTTACACCTGTGCCATTAACATGTTTATAAATAACTGAAAAAAGCACAAATGTCAGTGCATGTCAAAACATCCCAAGGGCCCCAAAAACACCTTGGTCCCCAGAGGGTTAAAAAGTAACTATGGTAACACTTTGTTAGTAAACATTAGTTAACTACCTTAGTCATGAACTAAGAATGAACAGCTGTATTTTTATGAACTAACATTAACAAAGATGAACAAATGCAGTAACTAATGTATTGCTCATGGTTAGTTCATGTTAGTAAATACATTAATGTTAACTAATGAACCTTATTGTAAAGTGTTACCGGTTATTTATATTCTGTACGATATTGATATAACTGTTGTTGTCAAGTAAGCTTCATGCTTTCCCCATTGGGAACGTGCACTCTGTAGCCTACAGGTGCTGCACTGCTCTACTGATGTGCATTTTGTTCCAAAAAAAATATCAGGTTAACAACAACCCTTTAGAAAATGTAATTATTTTATTTATTTATTTTTTATTTAGCACAACAACAAAACAAATAGATATTAAAACAATCCATATGGATTATGCAGGAGAGGTAAGAAACCCCCAAGGGCTTATAGTAAAACCTCCCCTCTAGATTTTCAATTAATACCACACCAAATATTATAATAATAATATAATAAATAATATAATATTATTATAATTAACAACAATCATCACAATAATGACAGACAATTAAAGACAACACATATACATACATTTTAACAATCACACAAGTGTTTTTTCATGCTTGACTTAAATACTGACAATGATGAGCTAGTTTTAATAAAACGAGGAATATTATTCCAAAGTGACGGTCCTCTGTATTTTAAGAAAAATTGACCAAGAGTTGTATGATAATAGGGAAGATGAACATTCATTGCTTGTCGGGTTGGATATGAATGGACATCAGAGTTAATTAAAAAATAGTTATTAAACACTTTTGGGAGGCTATGATTTTGAACCATATATTTGTACATAAAGATACATATTTGATAGATGTTTATGCTGAAAATAGATAAAATATTTAATTGCTTAAACAGAGGAGCCGATGGTTCACACCGATTAGTTGCCAATCTAACAAACTTTTTTTGGATCAAAACATTTTTTTGAAGAGAAGGATAATTACTGGCCCAAACAATGTTACAGTAAGAGATGTAAGGATATAATAGACTATAATAAAGAGTTAAAGACAGGATTGATTTAGCAATGAACAAACTTTTCTAATGATGCCAAGTGACTTCATGATTTTTACGCACACATAGTCAATGTGTTTTTTCCATGAAAGTTTTTCATCTACTAATACCCCTAAAAATTGTATTACTGTAACTTGATTGATTTCAATGTTGTTAATAAATAATTTAGCATCTTCTTTTAAATACCTGTTATTTTTATTCCTGAAAACTACATAATTAGATTTTCTCTATATTTAATGAAAGTTTGTTAATCTGAAACCACTTTGCGATATATAGTAGAACATCATTAGCTTCATTCATCAAAGAATCAAAGTTTGCATGTGATATGACAACAGTAGTATCATCTGCGAATAGAATGGGCAATGCAGATTCAAACATCCACGCTAGGTCATTTATATAGATGAGAAACAGGAGTGGCCCAAGAATAGATCCCTGAGGTACACCACAACATAACTTAATTCTCTTGGAAGTACTGCCATTTATAAATACATATTGCTCTCTATTAATCAAGTAATCAATAAGCCAATTGATTACAACATCCTGAAACCCATAACGGTGAAGTTTGGAAATCAGAATTTCATAATCGACTGTATCGAAAGTCTTTGATAAATCTATAAAAATATACCAACTGCAAACATGTTGTTATCCAGTGCTGTAGAAATTTTGTCTATGAGTTGTAACAAAGCCATATATGTTGAGTGTTGTTGTCGAAATCCATATTGATGTTTATATAGGATCTAGTTGTCATTCAGATGTTTTAACATTCTTACATATACCAGCTTTTCCAAGACTTTAGAGAAGCAAGGTAAAATAGAGATTGGTCTATAATTATTGAATAGGCTAGAATCCCCTGCCTTGAATAAAGGTATAACCTTTCCAATCTTCAGATCTTTTGGGACTACCCCACTTTTTAAAGAAAGCATAAGGACATGAGTTAATGGCTCACTAATTGTTAATGCCACTTTTAAAAAAAGTTTTGCTTTAATTTCATCATGACCTGCTGCAGTGTCATTCAGGTTATTTATAATGCCAAGCACTTCTCTGGATGTAGGAGTATCAAAATGACCTATTACAGGGAAGCAACCAATAATTGGGTCGGTTGGACAACCATCTGTACAAACAATTTTTTCAGCAAGATGTCTACCAACATTGGCAAAGAAATCATTAAATCCATTTGCTATATCAGAAGGGTTGGTAAAAGAAATTCCATCTTTAGTCAAATTAATTTTAACAGAACCTTTTTTTTTTGTTAAGTAATTCATTAATGATATTCCATGTGGATTTTATATTACTTGCAGACTCTTTAAGTTGATATGAATAGTAATTTTTCTTTGCTATACGAAGTAGGTGAGTAAATTTATTTTTATATTGTTTGTATGTATCACAATTATATGGAGTTGGATTTTGAAGAAATTTTCTTTGACTTCAATAATCCTGAAGAGAACCATGGTTTAGTTTTGTTTGACTTGCCTTTATACTTAAAGGTCACTTGCACAGTGTGATATATTTCCTGCAGTTGTGTACTTACAATATCCCAAAAGTCACCAAAGATTTTTTATTTCAGAGAAATTCCAATTTTAAATAAGTGGCGGTCCCGGCCAACAAATGTCGCCTTTCAATGACGCAATATCCGCGCTATCCTCGGTTTCCGCTCGAAATGCCATAGCATGATGTAACCATGGCAACAGACATGGACAACTGCGTAATTCGTGACGTTTAGCGGCACAAAGTTCTTGTTTCGCTCAAACATAAACCATGCCAAGCAGACTTTGGGACAAACAAGGAGAACTAAAATGAGGATCAATATCAGCGTGACGTTTTTGAGATGCCGAGAGCTCCACGTCCACGACTAACTTGGACTCGACAGAGCTTCGCTTCACGAGTCACGACTCGACAGCTTTATTAGACAGGTGAGCAAATGTACATAAAACACATCAATGTTAACGTTAGCTCAACATGATGACATGTTAGAATATGGTCAGTACGTTTTTTTCATCTTCATCTAGCTGCTAGTTTCGTATAGAAAACGAACACGTAGAATAACATTTTAACTTTAAACACACATTTAAATGCCGTTTAGTGTGATAGTGTAACGTTAGACCAAGTGAAACAGCGCTGCGTTCCCTCACAAGTTTAATTCGTCTAATAAACTGACCTGTGTGAGTAATCCAGCACTTGCGTGTAGTTCTGTAGAATTAAATGTCCTTATTCCTTTATATCTGCGGGACTCGCGTGTGATATCATTTATAAATATCCGCGTGACTCGCGTGTGATATACTTTATACCCGCGGGACTCGCGTGTGATATCTGTCTCTTTAGCAATCGCGACCTGCTTCACACCACTGTAATGTTAAAAAACATGAGTGTTTTCACTCATCCATGAACATTATTAGATCCATCAGCTTGACAGCAAGTCCCATTATTCAGCTCATCACTGCGTCATAAACATACGCCTTTGTTATTGTTGGAAACTGCGCCCTCTTGTGGCCAAAAAAGTTACATATTGTATCTTTAACTAGCGGAAAACACTGGTAACAACTGGTAAGCCAATTCAGCATCATGTTGAATATAAATATTATCCCATGTGATGTGCTCAATCATGGATTTAAAACGATCTATATTCACTTCACTAAACTTTCGATAGCTTGGTTTATCTGCAGTCATTCTTGAGCTACCACTAATTCCTGAATTCAAGTTAAATACGGGGAAGTGGTCTGAAATGTCCGTGCACAATATTCTTGAATTGGATTCATAATCAAAAGAATTTGTTAAAATATTATCAATCAGGGTGGCAGTTTTTTTTTTGTCACCCTGGTTGGTTTACATATAAGAGGATGAAAATAGGATGAAAACAATACATTTAAAAAATTTGCTGTTGGAGCATGGCTTCCACTTTGAAAAAGATTGATGTTGAAATCACCAAGTAGAAAACACAGTTTACCTTCATCATTAAAGGGTACCTATTATGGAATTTTGAAAATTACCTTTCGTGTAGTGTGTAACATAGATCTAAGTGAACACAAACATCCTGCAAAGTTTTAAATATGAAAGTTCACCGTATACATTTACATTTATTCATTTAGCTGACGCTTTTATCCAAAGCGACTTATGCTACATTTCAGAGGTTGCACGCCTCTGGAGCAATTAGGGGTTAAGTGTCTTGCTCAGGGACACATTGGCGTCTCACAGTGGATTCGAACCCGGGTCTCTCACACCAAAGGCATGTGTCTTATCCATCACCACCCACCCACCACTCACTGGGTTCACTCACTCACTTTGTATATACAAAGTTATTGTCTCTCAAAAGTAAGAGTCGACTCTGAGTCGCTGATATGGATCGATAGACGAACTAAGCTTTTTCTCTATATATATATGACGTCACCTCGACAAGTTGTTCGAATAAGATACGCCCACTCATTGCGCGCGCCGTGCAGACACCAGTAAATCTAGAAAAGTGTGTGTGTTGTGTAACGTTAAGTTACTCTCAGCGCAGCTTCTAGGTCTCCAATGTCTTTTTTTTTAAATATGTAAAATGTTTGTCGTTGTTATTGGAGTTGTCATAAAGAATAGAGCGTATTGTAGTACTGCAGTGCTTTATCAATATGTTTAAGCTTTGGGCTAACATGAAAAATAACTGACTGGGTCATCTGACCAATCACCTCAGATTAGCGTCACGTAAAGGAGGGGTTTGGAAAAATGACTCCTCGAACGAATCATTAGGGAGTCGGTGAGCAAATCAGGTAAAAATTAATGCATATTATAAGAATACAAAAGTGTTTTTTGTCATTGCATGTGTGTAAAACTGTTGTTGGGGACTCCCAGAAAAATATTAGGAACATTTTAAATGCCATAATAGGTGCCCTTTAATAACATCCAAAGCAGCTGAAAGTGCATCATTGAAACCGTTAATATTACTGTCAGGTGGGCGGTAAATACATCCAATAATAACATTTCTGCCGCCAAACTGAGAGCAAGAGAGTATTTCCAAGAACAAAGATTCAACATTACTTTCGTCAGAGTTTAGCGTAAGATTCTTCCTTAATATGAACTGAAAATCATTCTGCACAAAAATAGCAACTCCACCTCCCACCTTATCCTTTCTACATGAATGAACAGAATTATATTGAGACATGTTGTAGAAATCTATTGTAGCATCCTTGACCCATGTTTCTGATAAAGCAATAACAGAAAATGTGTGATTTAGGACAGACATAAATGAGTTAATTGATTGTTATTTTTAGGTAAACTACGTATGTTGAGGTGAAATGTAGAAAAAATGTCAGACTTACTTGTGAAATTACCAGATAAACTGCTGAACTCTTTTTCACTATAATAATTACAGGGACGAGATTTATTGTGTGCATAATTTAAGTAAAAATGCGTATCTGGGTCACATGAATCAATATTATCCATGTACTTAAATTAATTTAGCTGGTATGGATTGAAAATCCGATCAGAACAATTACATTCAACATCTACATTACTTCCACCTTTTATGTTTTCTAGTAGTTTTTCATTGTTATTGACATTGGGTGCCCAAGTAGTTAACATGAGATTATTGACTCACTTCTTTAGTCTTTTCAGTCTGTCCTCTGGCGTTGGGAGGCAGGCTGAATGATAAGTTTGTCATATCGTAAGAATGCTATCTCCCCTCGCTCTCTTGCAGCCTTCAAACCTGGGATGAGTTCTTTGCGTTTTTCCGAACGGCATCCGAATAAACCTCGTTAATGTACACATTCGTTCCTTTTAGATCTTTTGCTTTCTCCAAAACCCATCATCTTTAAATCTAAGGAACTTTGCGACGATCGGCCTCGCTCTGTCTCCCGCTGATCGCCCGGTCTGATGCACCCGCTCCAGCTCAATCCCCGTGATATTGAGCTTCTCAGAGAGTAGCTTCCGTACCTTGGCTTCTGAGTCAGCCCAGCTCTCGAAACCAGACTCTTGGATCCCGTCAATCACTATGTTGTTTCGTCGGGACTGACCTTCCAAGTAGTCCATCCTGGGCAAAACTGAATTGATATTTTCCCGAATCATTGATATATCTGAAACAAGATCTGAGAGCTTTGTGGAGGATTGCTTATCTTTGGCAATTAGCTCATCCACATATTTTTGCGTGTAGTGGAGGCTTTCACGCAATCCACTTATTTCCCTGGAAAATTCATCAAGTCTTTTGTTATGTCCCTCGATCATTGTTGTCAGAAAGTTCTTGTAGCTTCGCTCCTGCTGCTCCAGCAGCTCTCTATAAAACGTTTTCTGCTGTTCCATCAGCTCACGCACCTGGGTTAGAGACACATAATCGTCATCTCCGCTTCTCCCTTTCGGCGGCATGACAGCAAGTTTTAGTTATTAAAAGTAACTTTGTGCTGATTTCCCGCTGTAAGGCTGCATTTAGATGGCTGCCAACCGGAACCAGAACAGGAGAAATCCTTTGTGGATCCTCTTGATCTGCTTTCTCCATGTTTCTTTGACAAATCTCAGTGTCTCAGTCTCATGCACACTACACGTGAGTTAACCACGCCCACTTATTTACATGTCGCAGGTATACACGAAATAAAAAAATCTGTTACATCTGGTTGACATTTTCTACCCAGGTAACGATATATACAACCACCCAGCCCTAGATCACAAACTAAACTATTTAACAAAAGAACACTTAAACTTAAATCAGTGTGATAAAAACATTTATTTGAAGTGTAATTTGAATTTTTTGGGGGATTTTGTATATATTTACTTTTTTGTAATAAATACTACTTCAGTTTGAAATAACTATGCTATGGACAAAGGACCCCTATGGTCAGTGAGTGACGTCTCCATAACAACCACATATTTCACTATATTTGACTTTATTTAATCTTTGTATTGCCAATTATTTATTCATCTATTTTTCTGTTTTTTTTTAACGTGCTACTGCTGCCCCTTTAAAGAAAAGCACCCTGAACCCCAACTTATTGTGCAGTATTTACTCTCTTCTAGACTTGTTGGCTGTAATCTCAGTGGTCAGGATTGTGAAATTGTGTCATCAGCTCTACAATCCTCAATCTGTGTCCTGAGAGAGCTCGACCTGAGTAACAATGACCTGAAGGATTCAGGAGTGAAGACTATTTCTGATGGACTGACAAGCCCAAACTGTCAGCTGCAGATACTGAGGTATTTAAGAACATATGAGAGATTATTTACAGTCTGCCGGTCATAATGTTGATGTGTGTTTCTAGATGTTCTGACTGTGTGTGTCTGTAGGTTGTCTGGCTGTATGGTGACAGAGGAAGGCTGTGGTTATGTGTCTTCAGCTCTGAGTTCAAACCCATCACACCTGAGAGAGCTGGAGCTGAGTAACAATGGCCTGCAGTATTCAGGAGTGAAGATTATTTTTAAGGGACTGAAGAGCCCAAACTGTCAGCTGCAGATACTGAGGTATTTAAGAACATATGAGAGATTATTTACAGTCTGCCGGTCATAATGTAGATGTGTGTTTGTAGATGGTCTGACTGTGTGTGTCTGTAGGTTGTCTGGCTGTATGGTGACAGAGGAAGGCTGTGGTTATGTGTCTTCAGCTCTGAGTTCAAACCCATCACACCTGAGAGAGCTGGATCTGACTAACAATGCCCTGCAGGATTCAGGAGTGAAGATTATTTTTAAGGGACTGAAGAGCCCAAACTGTCAGCTGCAGATACTGAGGTATTTAAGAACATATGAGATATTATTTACAGTCTGCCGGTCCTAATGTAGATGTGTGTTTCTAGATGGTCTGACTGTGTGTGTCTGTAGGTTGTCTCTCTGTATGGTGACAGAGGAAGGCTGTGGTTATGTGTCTTCAGCTCTGAGTTCAACCCCATCACACCTGAGAGAGCTGGATCTGAGTAACAATGCCCTGCAGGATTCAGGAGTGAAGATTATTTCTGATGGACTGAGAAGCCCAAACTGTCAGCTGCAGATACTGAGGTATTTAAGAACATATGAGAGATTATTTACAGTCTGCCGGTCGTAATGTAGATGTGTGTCTGTAGATGTTCTGACTGTGTGTGTCTGTAGGTTGTCTGGCTGTATGGTGACAGAGGAAAGCTGTGGTTATGTGTCTTCAGCTCTGAGTTCAAACCCATCACACCTGAGAGAGCTGGATCTGAGTAACAATGACCTGCAGGATTCAGGGGTGAAGATTATTTCTGATGGACTGAAAAGCCCAAAGTGTCAGCTGCAGATACTGAGGTATTTAAGAACATATGAGAGATTATTTACAGTCTGCCGGTCGTAATGTAGATGTGTCTGTAGATCAGGTGTGCCCAACCCTGCTCCTGGCGATCGACTGTCCTGCACAGTTTATCTCTAACCCTGATCAAACGCACCTGCCTTTAATTTTCAAGTAATCCTGAAGACCTTAAATGGTTGTTAAGACCTTAATTGAAGACCTTCAGGTGTGTTTGATTAGGGTTGGAGATGAACTGCGCAGGACAGTCGATCGCCAGGAGCAGGGTTGGGCACACCTGCTGTAGATGATCTGACTGTGTGTGTCTGTAGGTTGTCTGGCTGTATGGTGACAGAGGAAGGCTGTGGTTATGTGTCTTCAGCTCTGAGTTCAAACCCATCACACCTGAGAGAGCTGGATCTGAGCTACAATCACCAGGAGAATCAGGAGTCAAGCTGCTCTCTGACAAACTGAAGGATCCAAACTGCTCACTCCGGATACTCAAGTATGTGGGACAATAAGAGGCCCGGTTTACACCTGGTATTAAGATCTGCCTCAGGTGATCTGACCACAAGTCAGTTACTCTCATTTGGATCTAGAGCAATTCCAGCGTTATGGACGTGACATTTACAGTCAAAACCTGAAATATATATTCTCATAGAATGTATTCATTACCAATATATTGAATAGGGCTGTCAAGCAGTTACATTTTTTAATCTAATTAATTACATGATGTGGCGATTAATTAATCTAATTAATCCCCAATTAGTCGCAGATCAAGTCATTGTGTAAAACCTCAAATAGACATTACAAAAAGTAACTTCAGAGAAAAATATTCTAGTATAAAAGAGTATAATTATATTAGAGTATAATTTAAAGTATACTCTAAATAAGAAACAAAAACTGCCAGTAGGTGGCGGTAAATGTCTTAAAGATTATGTCATTGATTTTGTCACGTTCCCTAACCGTGGTGCAGGCAGAAATCAAGACGAAGAAGATCAACAAGGAAAACCTAAAC
>JAZAVI010000185.1:82500-85000 GCA_036326025.1 Chrosomus eos | reverse complement strand
GGGCGGAGCTGTGGGACCCTCGGGCGTCCAGGGCGGAGCTGTGGGACCCTCGGGCGTCCAGGGCGGAGCTGTGGGGCCCTCGGGCGTCCAGGGCGGAGCTGTGGGGCCCTCGGGCGTCCAGGGCGGTGCTGTGGGACCCTCGGGTGTCCATGGCGGTGCAGGCTCTTCAGGTGGCCACGGCGGTGAAGACCCTTCAGGTGGCCGTGGTGGTGAAGACTCTTCAGGTGGCCATGGCGGTGCAGACCCTTCGGGTGGCCATGGCGGTGTTATTCTTTCGGGCCTCCGTGGATCTTTGGCCGGCCTCCGTGGATCTTTGGCCGGCCACGGCGAAGGCGTATAGCCCCCCCCCAAAATTTTCTTGGGGAGAAAGACAGGTTCAGGAACGGGAACAGACTTGACATCAACGGACGCTGGGTCAACGGGGTCTGGGTCAACGGGCTCTGGGTCTGGGTCAACGGGCTCTGGCGCTGGGTCAACGGGCTCTGGCGCTGGGTCAACGGGCTCTGGCGCTGGGTCAACGGGCTCTGGGTCAACGGGCTCTGGCTCTGGCGCTGGGTCAACGGGCTCTGGCTCTGGGTCAACGGGCTCTGGCTCTGGCGCTGGGTCAACGGGCTCTGGCTCTGGCGCTGGGTCAACGGGCTCTGGCTCTGGCGCTTCATGGGACTCGGAACTGGACTGGGCCAGCACATCATGGGACTCGGAACTGGACGGGGCCAGTACATCAGGGAGCTTGGGGCTAGCTTCATACTCTGGTGGGCAGGCAACGGTCTCTGGCTGGACGGTCTCTGGCTGGACGGTCTCTGGCTGGACGGTCTCTGGCTGGACGGTCTCTGGCTGGACGCTGGACGGGACCAGCGGTGAAGGCTCAACTGGGCTGGACGGGACCAGCGGCGAAGGCTTGACTGGGCTGGACGGGACCAGCGGTGAAGGCTTGACTGGGCTGGACGGGACCAGCGGTGAAGGCTTGATTGGGCTGGACGGGACCAGCGGTGAAGGCTTGACTGGACTGGACGGGACCAGCGGTGAAGGCTTGACTAGGCTGGACGGGACCAGCTGTGAAGGCTCTGGGGGAAGAAGCTCAGGTAGGTCGTCAAAAGGGTCAGGCTCTGACGGGCATGCCATGGGCTCAGGCTTTGGCGGGCATGCGATGGGCTCAGGCCATACTGGACTCGGGACCACCAGAACTCGATCACATCCCCTTCTACGACCTCCACGGGTCCCGCGAAATACGGCCATCCGGGTTCCCATGAAGGCCTGCTTCCAGCCTTCCATCTTTTGTTGTGGGTCGATCGTTCTGTCAGGGTTGCTGTGCAGGTGGCTGAAGACGAGGACACGGAATTTCAAAGATAATAGTTTTAATAACAAAAATGAAACTTTCCAAAATGAAACAAGAACAAAACTCCAGGACTTCAAGGTTCACACACAACCATACATAGACGACGATCGACAAACACTGGGAGAAAACACAGGGCTTAAATACACATGGAATGATTGAATGATTAACTGAACACAGGTGATAAAACTGAACACAAACGAGGAGCGGGAAAACTTAACAGGACTAAACCAAAAACCACAAAGACAGGGGGAAACAAGATCTCAAAACATAACTTAAACACACAGAAACGTGACATTACCTAGGTCAGGGGTTTTCAAACTGTGGGTCGGGACCCATTTGTGGGTCGCAGATTGGAAAGAGGTGGGTCGCGCAGTCACTATTGGCTGCAGCTAAATTTACGTTTCATGAATGACACACACACAAACCTTTTGCACGATGTACCAACGTTAAATAGAAATCGCTATGAGATCGCATTACACAGGAGAATTCAAATGTCACGAAAGGCGCTGGGTTTCCCAAAAGCATCGTTTGCCTAAGTAGATCGTAAAACCGTTGCCACTTATGGTCTCTACCGTAGAGACGCTTAAAAAAAATTTGGGGGCATAAATTAAGAGTATACCCACTTCTCCAGGCACCACTACATCACTGTCTCTACGATCAGCTTAGCTCCCGATGCTTTTGGAAAACGCAGCAGAGACCTGAATCAGCCTTTCGTGACATTTGAATTATCCGTTGTAATGCGATCTCATGCAGATTGCAGAGCAGTGATTGATTAAATGAGTTTCTACTTGTTAATAATGCGCACAGAACCGCTTAATGAACCGCGCCGCTCCGAGACCCTGAAATTGTTAACACAACATGTCGCAAGCGCGCGCTTCATGAAACAAATCGCACTGATTTCTCTGTCGTCGGTTTAACACAGCACTGTTGTATTTCAGAGATATGGTCGTCGTAAGAGTGCGTTGTTTGCGTTCCCTTGCATGCATTTTGCTACAATGCAAAAATATAACCTATAAAAAGTATTTCACATGTACACACACGAGCACGAAAGCGTTTTCTGCGCTGAACAACGCAATGAGTTTAACGACACTCGCAGCATAAATTAGTATTGAAATTCAAGGTCCTTGGGCTACTGTCATATAAAATTATTAGTCTATTATATTT
>JAZAVI010000185.1:15000-77500 GCA_036326025.1 Chrosomus eos | reverse complement strand
AAAAGAACAATTACCTAATAGACCATCCCAGACCTGGCAGGCCACTCCGGATGAAAACGCCACACATTCTCGCCGTTCCTGGTGCCGATGTTATCAATCCCAAAGAAGGGATCACACTCACAAGAGAAATTCCCCCAAACTACTTCCAGGTCAACACAAGTCTGGAGAATGATCTTCAAATGACTCTTATCAGAGAAGAGGATAAGGAGACTGTCTGGACTGCAATCATTAAGAAAGATGATCCAGATCTAAATCGTGATCTTCTGAATAATGATCAGATTCCTCAGAGAAACGAGCCGCGTCTGAATAGTGAGGCAGATAAAGCAAGATATTTTAATGATCATTGGTCAGAACTCATTCAGGGCGTTACTAATGTCCAGATCATTGCAGATAAACTGTGTCAGTGGGAACTAATTCATAGGGAAACATATTCAGAAATCACACAGAGTGTAACCAGTCAGGAGAGCATGAGAAAGATCTGTGACATTATAAGCAGACACGGAGATGCAGTGAAAGCTAAACTCATCTCAGTTCTTCAGGAAGAGAAGCTTTATCACTTTTGAACATTGGTGTCCGGATCCTGTCCTGACAGTCTTGTCTGTTGTGTCTCTGTTCAATGTCTCCTTGTTTGTCTTGTGTCTGAGCACACGGCTTTGTCTGTTGTTGTGAGGGGTCCATCTGAGAATGGCACTTCCCTCGCTTTCTCAGAACCTCTATCTTGACCCAATGCAGAAAAGGTCGTAATAAGAAACCCCTAGCCCAGTGTGCTACAGCCAGGGTAAGGGAACTGTCTGGGCTAATAAAACATATAAACATTTAGAAAGTTCTGCTGTAATAGGAGCTTTTGTTCTGTTCTATACATCTCAGCCATATGAGTCATTAGTCATATACACGAGGGACTTCCTATCTCCGGTCTCTTTCTAACGACATGTTGCTTTCTACAGGCATGTCTCTTATTAAAGGCAGTTAGACGCTTGCTATTTACTCATGCGCTTAGTAGGACCAAAATCCAGCTGAATTCAAGACTATATAAGAAGAGGAGCGAGAGAGACTCGCCGCTCTTCCTTGCGATCACCGATCTGACACACCAGCAGTTGTCAGAGGCAAGAAGCTTCAAGCCTAGCTAGTATCCATCTATTAGTTAATACTCATTTATGATCTGTAACAAGTATTCCTTTTTCATTTGATTCTTTTAATACATTCTGTCACATTTATTATAATCATCTGACTGGACCTTGGATCATTGAGTGCGAGTCACATTCTTCTAACTGGATCAGGACGATCCTTCCTGGCAGTGTCGGCTCCAGAGATGTTCTGTTGCAGGTGCTATGGGGATCCTCAACACTTAAGAGAAGCTGCTTTGAGTTTTGGGGCGTTTCATTATGGAGGTCGCATCGGACCATACACACGCGTACACGCCCGCATTAACTCGTTCCGCGACTATAAGTGTGTGTATTGTTATGTAAAACATGCAATTTGTTCAGTTATTCCCAATTAAGCTGTTTATGAAGACTTTTATAATAAGTATTTTATGTTATGTTAAAGTTTTTATATGAAGACTTTATAAGAACAGTCTTGTATTTTATGAGACAGCTTTTATGAATAAACTGTTTATGAAGACTTTATAAGAACAGTCTTTTATTTTATGAGACAGATTTTATATGTAAAGCTGTTTATGAAGACTTTATAAGAAGAGTATTGTATTGTATGTTACAGCCTTTATATGTAAAGCTGTTTATAAGAATTACACAGAGACATGATTTTAATGTTTTATTAGGTTTATAAAGATTACACAGAGACATGATTTGATAAAAAAGTTTTATATGGTTTATAAAAATTACACAGAGACATAATTTGACAAAAGATGTTTTATTGAAAAATAATAGAAAAGAACACAGTGAGCCGAACTTGAGAAAAGTACTTTATTGAGGCAAGAAGCAAATAAATGGAAAGTAACCAGTATTAACCCATTTATGCCCAAATTTTTCTGAATGGTTTCATGCATATAGTCATGTTAATAATGTCCTATGTGAACATGTTCTGCATTTATTTTTCCCAGTTTTTTTTTTCTTCTTGAAAATCTTATTTGAATGTGCGGCAACTATAGTTGCCGGTGGGCAAATAGCTTGTATGCACCCCTCGATGTTAAATATGAATTGGAGGAGAACATTTGGCATCTATCTCAAAATAACTGCTTCCAACAGATCAATCTTTATTCATAAACAAATTTATTGTGTATAAAAGTCGAAGAATGTTTGATGCGAACCCAAAAAAGCGGAATATAGCTTAAAATCTCTTGAATATGAAAACACGACAAAAAACAAATTCATTTGTCTTAAATCTTGTGCGCTGTTTGGGGTCTTTTTGACCCACATTTCTAACTTTCATTTATGGGGATAACATGGATAATTTGACATGGTTTAGTGTAAGATTTTTGCCCATCTTTTGGAAAATGACCTTTTAAAAGTAACAAATTATCACTTTAACCAGTAGATGGCTGCAGAGCTCCACTATTTGCTATTTGACTAAATGAAAGACATATTTTCACAAGGTTTTCCAGTTGTATTCATATCTACATATTATGAAATCCCAATTATAACAATAAAAGTGACTTTTTGTCAAAGTTTAGGCATTTTTTGTACTAGAAAAAATATAATATTCAATAATGCTATTATGATTAGAATCAAATGATTTTTGTCAACGGACAAAATTCATCCTCAAAATCAGAAAGAACACACATAGACAGAAATGAAGTGGCACACTTCACACAATTTTTTAGAAATTTATGAAAAACAGATGTTTGAAATAAATGATAAACTCTAAAGACTCCAACTTTTCTCTTTGTAACATCCTGATCAGGTTTGATTCTAATCGTAATGTAACATTACTGAAAAACTGATTTTTTTTCAGTACAAAAACGGCTAAACTTCGACAAAAAGTAACTTTTATTGTTATAATTGTGACTTCATAATATGTAGATATGCATATATCAAAAATGTAATTTGTTACAAAATGTAACAAATTACATTTGTACAAAATTTGTACAAAATTTGTAACAAAATTACATTTTGTTGCCTGGGGTCTCTGAGACCACAAACAGCCCGACTGTAAACCTCAAATGAACAGCGCCAAGGGTTAAAGTGGTAGAGTGCAGCCATAACAGGGTATTGTGTATCAAAAAGTTAAATGAAAATAAATAAATACAAATAATATAATAAAATAATAAAAAACGATATCTATATAACAAGCAAAAAAACAAATGACAAAATGGCAAAAAACTAAAATAACAGTGCATACAGACAGTACTTATGAACAGTAGAGATGTCATTTAAAGGGTAAAGTTATGTTTATGCACTAAACAAGTCCAATAACCTTGAATTATTAATCTATTAACACAGTATACCCCATTTCCCCATGATATATGTACTTACAAGGCATTTGCCCACCGGCAACTATAGTTGCCGCTTGGACTTTTGACTAAGTATACAAAAAACTATAGATCTATTGTAAGATTTGTTTTGTTTGGAGGATTCTAGAGACCTTCATGATTATGTAGATATATATATGTCAACAAAAAATACTTATTAGTAATATGAAAATGAGCTTTCTTTGGGAGGGTTTGCCTTCGCTATGCTTCCTGGAAGTAGGGGTAGGAAGTTGACAGCCTCATGTGACAGGTAGGAAGTAAATACCTTTTTTTTTCTTGAAATCCTTTATTTGGTTGTTTCCCTTGCACGGCATTGAGACATAAAACATGGATAACACCTAGAAAAATACTTCCAAAAGGAAAATGACAACTATACACTGCGGCAACTATAGCATCCTCAATGGAAACTGCCGCCTCCAGTGATTCTCCTTCGTCTTCATCCAGGGATTTTCTTGTTGGTGGGGCTCTGTGACGACGAGTGGTGTGTCTGCACCTTCACAGTCTCGTTTCCCTTCAGGTTGTGATTCAGAACGTGGACTTTTAGGGGCAAAAAACGATCCATTTTGGTGTATTTACTCTGCTAAATTTCCAAACTAAAACGAGCTGCTATGCGTTAAGGTCAAACGTTCACCGGACGCCCATTGGCCAAAGAAGATCTCCTGTTTGGGCCTCATGTTATTTTAGACTAAAATATATATATTTAAATTGTTATTTAATTTCCACTTTTAACAACATGAAATAGACTATTCAAACATGACATTAAAATATAAATATAAAAGATGACAGACATTTCTTGGGGGTGCTATGGCTATTATGGGGGAGCTACAGCGCCACCTAGCTCCTTGCTGGCGCACCACTGCTTCCTGGAGAAACCCACATCAGAGGGGCTTTGTGATGTTGGACTGTAAACACATTTGTCTCTACAGCAGTTTCTTCATCATTGTATTTAACTGAAGATGTATTTGGAGTAAGGAGAATGATGTGAACTGATGACAGTATGAATGATCATGAATGTGACGAGAGATCAGCAGAATGAAACACAGAGACTGTGATCTCCTGATAGTGTGCTTTATTTCTCCACACACTGTCTGACACTAAATGAATTGTGCAGATCAGCGCCGGTACACACACACTCACAGTATCGCTGCTGTTAAACACAGATGATCACGGTGTAACTCCAGTCTTTCAGGAGCTTCAGAGCTCAATCTGCTGCCTTCATCACTACAACATCTTCTTCTGAAATGATGCTGTTTTATCCTTTATTAGATCTGCACCAGCACAACAGCTTTATATGACACACACACACACACACACACACACACACCACACACACACACACACACACACACACACACACACACACACACACACACACACACACACACACACACACACACACACACACACACACACACACACACACACGCGCACACACACACACACACACACACACACACACACACACACACACACACACACACACCCCAGCCTCTGTGCCTCAGCTCACACTCAAATATCTCTATCATCAACATGACAAAGTCCACATCATATTTGTGTGTGTTTATAATCAAAGACACACAGAAGAAGCTGTTCTGGGTCAATATGACAAACTGAAATGTGTGAAATATTTCTGATGGTCACGAATCCTCCTCAGATTAGACAGAATCATCTGGAAGGAAGACTAGATCAGATATCAGCGAGTGTGTGTTTCAATCTCAACAAGCTTTGATTCTCAGTAGAGACTGTAGTTTCAGACTCGGCAGACTTATTTAGTCTTTCTTGGATTATGTGGCATTAGTGTTTTTCATTCTCTCAGTTATTAATGGTGTCTGTGCTGCTCTTTATTTCACATTTGTGAATGGAGACAAAACCGTTAAACGTCAATCACTCAGCGCTCGCAAAGAGTGTGTGTAACAGGGTTAAAAACCCCCAATAATATTAAGATTAAAGTTGGTGTGACGATACGTAAGCTGATGTTGATTGTATGTGAGTAACTTTGTGAAGTTTAGATGCAGTTTGCTCAACATGTGCGTTGCTCGGCTGACTCCATCTTTTGGATTCAAACACGGGTGAATCTCTCATTTCTGTTTGCTCTTTTAGATGCATGTATATGTGTAAATGCTGTCCACTGTCACTGCCAGAGGAGATATGTTTCTCCTTGTTGTGTTACAGTAAACAACGCATGAAACGCAGTTCTCCGTGTCCGTCTGTGATTTGAGTGCTGTCGGATGAGAAGCGTTACATCTGACAGGAGCTTTTCTGAGGAAACTTTATCACAAACTCTGTGCTTTTACTTCAGACAACTGACTTTCATGACCTTAGAAACATGTGTGATAGTAATGCCATCATTTTTAGCTGTAGGCGGATAATAATAATAAGAGTAAAGCTCTGGTAATGTGCGATTACTGAGATTTATATCTTCTATATGAGCGCACACTGGACTGTCCTGTTTAACACACGATACAGGGCCGTATCATTGACTATGAACAAAAGCATTTGATGTAAAACACTTTTCAAATGATTCTTCCAGCTTTAATTCTCTGCAGGAACAAGACAACACAAGAAGATGGAAACCAATCTCTGATGGAAACATTAATGACACAGAATCGTAGGGGAAATTCACAACATTGTATATGTCACATGATGTAATTTCTGGATAAAGCTGAATCGATTAGAAGAGCATATTTCAGACTCATAAGAAGAATCGTCTCAAATGTCACATCAGCTGAGAAACTGAGCTTCTCCAAACACTGAATCAACTGAACTAATAGTTTGACAGAATGATCCGATCCGATGTCGTTCCTGATCAATCAAATCCGTGTGTTTGTTCAGAGGGAAAAGACTTGAAGATCAAGACCAAAGCAGAGAAGTGCAGTGATGAAGAAATGCATTTAAAGAGAATCCGTCGTCACATTCACACTGGGATTCATATGGACATTTCTGTGTAATGTTCTCCATCTAAACTTGACTTCTAATATTACGGCCAATATTTCTGTGTTTAATTGAAGGTCTGAGAATGAGTTTCTAGAAAGCAGAAGACTTTACTGACTGACTGAATTCACAAACTCTACTTGTTATAGGTGGGGATTTCAGTGTTGTGATTGACAGTAGCGCTCTTGATAAATGTCCACAGGCGACTCTCATCACTTCATTCAGAATATAAACCATTCCTGGAGAGACTTGATGTGACTGATGACGTCTGGAGGAGCAAATTCACTGATACTAAAGCTTTTACCTGTAGAAACAAGAGCGCTTCTCATTTCTCTCATATAGACTTTTAGCTGATCTCTCAATCTATTGATCTTCACAATATTTACTTGATATTCTTCAACTCCACTTACTGACTGTAAGGCTATCTATATATAAACTAAGCTCTTTGTAAGCACTTATTAACCCAGCAGAACTTAAATACTCTTATTTCTCACAATGACATTAAGCTTCACATTAAATATTCGTTATGCATTATTGTAAGAAAGCTGTAATGAACGCTCTTTTAGTAATGAAACTAATGTTTAGTATACTATTTGGCAGGCACTTTACATGTAGAAATTACATAGATTGATATAAGTTGTTTGTTGATGTATTTACAAATTATTGTTTGAAAGGTGGATTTCTCCATCCAAGGGCAAACCGAGGTGTCAGACACATTTTCTCCAGACTGTAAAGTGTTAAGTTTACTGTGCATTCATTTTTCTTCAGGGACTATGAAGGATATAAAAGGCAGGTGGTCCACACTAGAGGAGAAGCAGAAAGACAAATATAAACAGGAAGCAGCAGCGCTGAGGGCACAAGGGCAAGATCTTAGCATTGAAATGAGGGAGCTCAAAATAAAAAAAAATCTGCACCAGCTGAAATTACAGGTTTGGAAAGAAGGGAACTTAAAGGCAAGGTCCATGATGTTTTTAAAATACATTTTTACAATATTGATTTAATTCCACTTTAACAACTGTTTGTGACCAATTAATTAGATGATCTATCACAAACAACATTTAGTAACCTGGTGAATACAGGACTGAAAAACACCAAGCAGTCATTTCACAAGGATGAAGAAATGATTGAATGGTCATATGTCAATCAAAAACAGTTGGCATTGGTCCCTCCCCCAGACGGGTCCAAGCATTGCATGTTACTGTACTCTGGACGCGTGGTTTCGGGGCGAAGTCTGAAGAAAGGGCTTTGGACTTCTGAATTGTATATTTTCAAAATTTAGCTTGCTCAAGCTGTTTTTCAGAAACCTGGACCCTGCCTTTAATTTGATTTGATAAGTGGTATTGTTGTTGTAGATTTAAGGATTATTAACCACAAGTGCAAATGGAGCAGAACACAATGGCTGTTTGTGTTCATATTTTGATTCTTTGATGATTCAGCAATCACACCAATTATATTCTCTACATTTTTTCTGCACATCATTTAGACTCTTAAATAGTAAATGTAATTTCCTTAAGCACTTATTTCTCACAATATTTTCACCCAGTAAAAGTGTTTTCATATAGACTGCCATGCCCTGTTATGAGTATTATGTTGGAATGTTGGAATGCATGTTGGATTTTTTTTATTTAATATTCTTTTTTACCTGAAAATGGTAAAGGTGTCCAAACTTGAGGAGTTGGGTGTTGAGACGGCCATTTTATCTTTTGACCGACAAAAGTCTGGCCTAGAGGTCTACGAAGTCAGCAGCAAAGGGGCAGCTGACTTCCTTGACTCCACAGACACAGCAAACAACTTTGCACTGCACTTCAAAGGTGATACTGTTTTTATGAAAAACTACACAAATGGCTTGTAATAGTGCAAAGATACGTAATACGATTCTGTTAGATAAATGATATGGTTTGTCCTTACGTTTGCAGCCAATTCCTCTTGCCCTACCGACAGCACCACCCACAGCAACAAAGGTCAAGTCAATGACCTGGTTAAGAAAGTGCAGGACCTCTTCAATCAAAGATATAGTAAGCATATTTTCTAACTTTTTCTTAGGCAAATGTGAAAAAATGTATAAATATTTACATATATTGATAAGCTAATATGCCTCCATGAATCTGTGGCATTTTAAGTAACTTGTTAAATTGTTTACCTATAGCATACAATCTTAAGAATTACATGTTTACAGTCTATGCACTGATTATAAACAGGTAGGGAAGTCGGAATTGTCAAACTGAAAAATTGTGTGCATGAATGAGCATATTCATGTCTTTCAGAGGAGGCTGGAGGTTCTGGAAGGCTCCCTTACCAGGCCTTGTTAAACCGAGGCCTGACGGTAGTTGGACTGCCAAATGGCCTTGGTCTAAGGAAGCCATCTTTTTATGGAAGAAACCAATTAGATGCCATTTTGAAAGATGCTGAGCAGATTTCATTTGAAATTAGTAAGTCATATTTAGACTTACTAGTGGCAGTTGTATTTCTGCATGCTATTTCGCTATTTGAACACTGAGCGAATAATAAGGTAACAAAAATATTACAGTATTGTGCAGGGCCATTATAAACATCCCAAACTGATTTTTGTGTTTTGTTCCAGAATCAAAATTATAGTGGAACACCATTTTTAAGGCACCTCTCCAGATAGTCTTTACATAGTTGAATATGATTTTGGAGACTGTGATTGCCCATTACAGTGGTTTACATTTACAAACTATGAAATGAATAAATCTATTCCTTTCATTGTTGTGACTTATATTCCCTGTATGATACTGTAGGATTTTTTACTCCAGCAATTACGTGTCATGCATATCCTTCATACAGTAAGTGTACCTTTTTTTGCCTTAACATATATAAAGCAGATGCGACACAATGCAGTCCAACTGGGATGGGAGAAGGTGTTCTTGAGGACATGGACCCAGAAGCCACGGCAGACAATATCCATACAAAGGAAGGATGCCAGTCAGTGGAAGAGTTACTGGAACCCATGTGTGGAAATGGTAATTATTTGTAACTGATTTCTTTTTAATGCCAGTGGCTACAACCCAAATGCGTTTTATTGGATTGAGATTATTGCACAGACAAATGCTCACAAAACTAACAGAAAAAGAGAGAAAAGCTCACAAATTGTTTAACCATATTTATTTTTCAAAAAGAAAAATTAATATCACATAGGTCTTCGCATGCAGTAGGGATCACACCCACAGCGCAAAGAGACATCCAAACGGTGCATATTTTAAGTGGTTTCTGAACACCGTGACACGTGACACCAGACAAGATCTGGGGAGATCTGGTGTCTGTGTAGGTTGTTGGAGGACAGTGAACTCATTATGATGTTGAAGAAAGCAGCTGGAGATGATCTGAGCGTTGTGACATGGTGCATTATCCTGCTGGAAGTAGCCATCAGAAGATGCTCCACTGTGCTCAGAAAGGGATGGACATGGTCAGCAGCAATACTCAGGTAGGCTGTGCTGGTTAAACCATACCACGTTGGGACTAAGGGGCCCAAAGTGGTATGGTTTAACCAGCACAGCCTACCTGAGTATTCCTGCTGACCATGTATGATATGACCTGTATGATACTGTAGGACTTTTTACTCCAGCAATTACGTGTCATGCATATCCTTCATACAGTAAGTGTACCTTTTTTGCCTTAACATATATAAAGCAGATGCGACACAATGCGGTCCAACTGGGATGGGAGAAGGTGTTCTTGAGGACATGGACCCAGAAGCCACGGCAGACAATATCCATACAAAGGAAGGATGCCAGTCAGTGGAAGAGTTACTGGAACCCATGTGTGGAAATGGTAATTATTTGTAACTGATTTCTTTTTAATGCCAGTGGCTACAACCCAAATGCGTTTTATTGGATTGAGATTGGTGCACAGACAAAACTAACAGAAAAAGAGTCAGCAGCAATACTCAGGTAGGCTGTGCTGGTTAAACCATACCACGTTGGGACTAAGGGGCCCAAAGTGGGACAAGAAACCCCCCACCACCATTCCAGCAGCAGCAGCTGAAGTGTTGATGGGCGGCCGGATGGATCCATGCTTTCATGATGTATCCAGTAGATTCTGAGCCTACCATCTGAATGTGGAGCTGAAATGGAGACTCATCAGACCAGGCAATATTTATTTTCTGCATTTTTAAGAGCATTCTCTGGAATCACTAGAGATGGTTGTGGGTGAAAATCCCAGTAATACTCAGACCAACAACCATGCCACATTCAAAGTCCCTTAAATCCCCTTTCTTCCTCATTCTGATGCTCAGGTTGAACTTCAGCAAGTCTTCTTCACCATGTCTACATGACTAGATGTGTTGAGATGCTGCTATGTGATTGGCTGGTTAGATATTTGTGTTCATAAGCAGTATCACAGCTGTATATAATAAAGTGTCCAGTGAATGTCAATACTAACACTGCTTACTGTATCCAATAGTCATGGTTCATATAAATGCTGACAAATTGGATTACAAATTTGCCATTAAGGTACAAGATATGTATCGAGTTTTTAAAGGGTTAGTTCACCCAAAAATGAAAATTCTGTCAGTATTCACTCTCCCTCATGTTGTTCCAAATCTCTGTGTGTTTATTTGTTCTGCTGAACACAAAGGAAGATATTTGGAAGAATGTTTTAATCGAACAGATCTCATTCCCCATTGACTACCATAGTATGTATTTTTTCCTACTATGGTAGTCAATGGGGAATGAGATCTGTGTGATTAAAACATTCTTCCAAATATCTTCCTTTGTGTTCAGCAGAACAAATAAACACACAGAGATTTGGAACAACATGAGGGTGAGTAAATACTGACAGAATTTTCATTTTTGGGTGAACTAACCCTTTAATCATATTGTTTTATGTACTGTAGGTGCACAGCAGATAGCAGAGAACTTCCCTGGAACTTCTTCAGCCACTTATGTCGTTATGATGACTGCAGATGACAGTATGTATTCAAATTGTACTATTCCACAGCAAAATATACATTATCCTTGCAACCACGAGTCTTATTGCCTATTGCAGAGTCTTCATATGAAAATGTTTAAGTTAAAAAATTGTAAGATAACATTTATGATGTATATGATACAGCACTTTGAGACTTGTTTCACAGAGGTTAAGTGCTTTATAAATAAAATACATTATTATTATTATAATATGAGGCTTGTGTGTCTGTATTTTTTCAGGTTGTCACTATAAGAGATGACTTTTGTAGTATTCAACCACCATATCAGATCAACTCAAAGTCGTTGAGCTTGCAAGCTTTAAGTTGAGCTGGCCAGTTGTAACAGAAATAGCCGCCTTTGAGACATTATGTTAAATATGTTTAATACTGTTGGTTGGTTGATTGATTGATTGATTGATTACAAAATTTACATTAAAAAAAATACATTAAATTAAAAAAACGTATCTTTTGTTTTTCCTTACTTTGTTTTTTCTTGGTAGGTCAAGACACCTGCTGTGTCTGCCACATCCATTTTGGTGACAAGAGAAAGAATGCTACCAAAAAATGGCGTTCATGGTCACAGTGTACAGTGTGTCAGTTCTGGTCACATACTGCATGTGGCTTTAAAAGCAACATGTGCCAACACTGTCAGTGCTGAAACAACTAAAATAAATGTCTTTGTTGTTTTGTTTAAAATGTTTTTTTTTTTTTTGCATGGCTTTTGTAATCATTACACAGCATGAATTAAAGTTTTGCATTATTAAGAAGTATGGTTTTAGTAATTTCTTTACATGTATGTTTGTATACATGTGAACGGGGTGGGGGTGGGATATTTTTGTTTTAGGGCGTGCTGTCTATGTTCAGATGTGTTTGCTCTGTGCAGTGCGTGATTGTTAAACTGATAAAAAAATAAAATAAAGATATTGTTGGAAAAAAGAAGCATGGTTTACTGTGAATTGGGGAGTTATTTGAGTTCATGTGATGCACACTTACAGAATGTTTATTTTTTATTCTGAGAAATTCCTGGAACATAAATGTTCTCAATCTCCACCACCACAATAACAATTTTTATTCACAGATATGATGGATATAAATGGTATAAATTGTAATACATATGAATAGATACATGTCTACCGCTGAAATGTTTTGAGCTGTGGTGCATGTATGGATATATGCCTGTATTCCTTATTTACTGAGACTAACGTTACTTCAAATCGCCAATGAGATTAATAATTCAGACTATTGAATGGCTGCGTTCCAGTTATAAAGATAGCCGGACTTCTGGGTTTGTTATGTTTTTTAAGGTTTATGTGGCAGCGGATAGCCTATTTAACATGACCTTACATGAATAAAGCCATATATATTTATTTATTTTAAATATGTAATATCCAATTAAATTCTGTAGGCTACTATAAAAAACGGGATAAATGAGATTATACAGCTCTTTTATCGTACACTGTACGATACAGATATTTTATCATAGACTCCCGATCCAATCCAAAGACGGTGAAAGAAATCCGACAGGTATCCATAGAGGATTTTATTTTCTTTCTTATCCACCTTATTCTGCTCAGTCTAAACAATGCGCGCTGCCATGACGACGTTGTTTAGAGCAGTATAAGGTGGATATTCCCATTGGCGGCTCTTAGTGTCAATCTGAGACGTCATGCGGAAGTGGTAATTTATTAAACGTTTTGGCACGAATATCTTAAATAAACCGACATATTTACTTTTTGCCTCACCACAGATCATAGTAACTTAGTAAATGGCTGTTCGGCTCCACAATATGTCTGAAATATAAAGTAACTATATGTTTCCACGCCCCTTTCCCCCACAGGAAACCCGGAAGACCTACCTGCATACACCCATGTTAATTTATAAAAGATAATATATCTAAAATAATCCATCATATTCACATTTTACTAACATCTGTCATGTAGAGGCAGTGTAATCACTAGTTCGGCTATATTTGGTCTTTGATTTATGCAATAGATATATCGTTTTGTAACCCTAAAATTTCAGCTAGGTCAGACCCCACAAGAACTACAATCATGGCGCTGACATGTTTTCACCCACATGGCGCTGCCATAAGTATTTGTAGGTTTTACATAATATGATTATTTACATCAAATTTGAATTTCCAAATATAAAATTAACAACTCATCGGATGTTTAAAGGGATGCTGAACGCAACTGCGGATTCAGATCTTAAATATCTAATTGCAAAATGGGTGAAATTGTATTTAATCCAAATTTGACAGCGCCCCCAGGTGGTGGATATAACACATGATATATTACATGACAGTTCAGGTCAAGAGCTCTCTATAACAGTTGGTCCCATGTTTTTAGCCCTTTTTGTTGTTAAATTATAAGCCTTCAAATATGCACTGAGGTCAAGGTTCAAAGGTCATTATTTCATAGAAGGAGCCCAGTAGAGTCTTCAAACTGATATATATTTTTCTCCACATTAAGACCTTTTCAATGATGTATTTGGTTGAGTAAAAGCCAAAGTTTTTAATTTTTCTCATTTCATTTACAGATCCATTCAAAGGCTTACTTTGAAAGAGCATTTGCAAGACGAGTATATAGAATTAAGCGTTCATTTTTTTTTCTTATATTTTTTTGGATATATATTCCAAATTTAGTCACTTTTAGAGTTTTAATAATGGTCGGAACACTAGGTCATTCATATAAGCTGGAAAGAAGGCCTGATTGGGGTTGGCACACAGTACAGTGGCTACAGAAAGTCTTCAGACCCTTTTAAATATTTCACACTTTGTTTCATTCCATTTGCTAAAATCAAAGAAGTTAATTTTATTTCTCATTAATGTACACTCAGCACCCCATCTTGACAGAAAACCCCCCACAGAAATGTAGAAATGTTTGCAAATTTATTAAAAAAGAAAAGCTGTGTGCTTAGGGTCATTGTCCTGTTTAAAGGTGAACCTTCAGCCCAGTCTGAGGTCCTGAGCGCTCTGGGAGAGGTTTTTTCCCAGGATATATCTGTACGTGGCAGCATTCATCTTTCCTTCAATTGCAACCAGTCATCCTGTCCCTGCAGCTGAAAAACACCCCCCACAGCATGATGCTCCCATGTTTTTTACATGTTTCACTGTTAGGGATTGTATTGGACAGGTGATGAGCAGTGCTTGGTTCTGCCATAAAGCCCCAACTGGTGGATGGTTGCAGTGATAGTTGACTTTGTGGAACTTTCTCCCATCTCCCAACTGCATCTCTGGAGCTCAGCCACAGTGATCTTTGGGTTCTTCTTTACTTCTCTCACCAAAGATCTTCTCCCATGATGGCTCAGTTTGGCTAGACGGCCAGGTCTAGGAAGAGTTCTGGTCATCCTAAACTTCTTCCATTTGAGGATTAAGGAGGCCACACATTTTCATTTGCTCTGACATGCACTGTGAGCTTTAAGGTCTTACAGTGGTATGAAAAAGTTTGGGCACCCCTGTAAATTTTCATGACTTTCTTTTATAAATCATTGGTTGTCTGGATAAGAAATTTAAATTAAATATATCATATAGGAGACAAACACAGTGACATTTGAGAAGTGAAATAAAGTTTATATGATTTATGGAAAGTGTGCAAGAATTATTTAAACTAAATTAGGCATGTGCGTAAATTTAGGCACCACAAAATAATAATTAACTCAGTATTTTGTGCATCCTCCTTTTGCATAAATAACAGCCTCTAAACGCTTTCTATAGCTTCCAATTAGAGTCTGGATTCTGGCGGAAGGTATTTTGGACCATTCTTCTTTACAAAACATCTCCAGTTCAGTCAGGTTTGATGGTTTACGAGCATGGACAGCCCGCTTTAAATCATACCACACATGTTCAATAATATTCAGGTCTGGGGACTGAGATGGCCATTCCAGAACGTTGTACTTGTTCCTCTGCATGAATGCCTTAGTAGATTTTGAGCAGTGTTTTGGGTCGTTGTCTTGTTGAAAGATCCAGCCCCGGCGCAACTTCAACTTTGTCACTGATTCCTGGACATTGTTCTCCAGAATCTGCTGATATTGAATGGAATCCATGCGACCCTCAACTTTAACCAGATTCCCAGTCCCTGCACTGGCCACACAGCCCCACAGCATGATGGAACCGCCACCAAATTTTACTGTAGGTAGCAAGTGTTTTTCTTGGAATGCTGTGTTCTTTTTCCGCCATGCATAACGCCCCTTGTTTTGCCCAAATAACTCTATTTTAGTTTCATCAGTCCACAGCACCTTATTCCAAAATGAAGCTGGCTTGTCCAAATGTTCCTGAGCATACCTCAAGCGACACTGTTTGTGGCGTGTGCTGAGAAAAGGCTTTTTCCGCATTACTCGTCCATACAGCATCTCCTTGTGTAAAGTGCGCTGAATAGTTGAACGATGCACAGTGACACCATCTGCAGCAAGATGATGTTGTAGGTCTTTGGATCTGGTCTGTGGGTTGACTGTGACTGTTCTCACCATCCTGTGCCTCTTCTTATCTGAGATCTTTCTTGGTCTGCCACTTCTGGCCTTTACTAGAACTGTGCCTCTGGTCTTCCAATTCCTCACAATGTTCCTCACAGTTGAAACTGAGAGCTTAAATATCTGAGACAGCTTTCTGTATCCTTCCCCTAAACCATGATGTTGAACAATCTTTGTTTTCAGGTCATTTGAGAGTTGTTTTGAGGCTCCCATGTTGCCACTCTTCAGAGAAGATGCAAAGAGAAGAAATACTTACAATTGGCCTCATTAAATACCCTTTCTCATGATTGGATTCACCTGTGTATGGAGGTCATGGGTCACTGAGGTTACCAAACCAATTTTGAGTTCTAATAATTAGTGCTAAAGGTATTGAAATCAATAAAATGACAAGGGTGCCTAAATTTATGCACATGCCTAATTTAGTTTAAATAATTCTTGCACACTTTCCATAAATCATATAAACTTTATTTCACTTCTCAAATATCACTGTGTTTGTCTCCTATATGATATATTTAATTGAAATTTCTTATCCTGACAACCAATGATCTATAAAAGAAAATCATGAAAATTTACAGGGGTGCCCAAACTTTTTCATACCACTGTATATAGACAGGTGTGTGCCTTTCCTAATCAAGTCCAATCAGTTTAATTAAACACAGCTGGACTCCAATGAAGGAGCAGACCCATCTCAAGGAGGATCAGAAGAAATGGACAGCATGTGAGTTAACTTTGAGTGTCACTGTAAAGGGTCGGAAAACTTATGACCATGTAATATTTTAGTTACTCTTTTTTAATAAATTTAAAGTTTTTTTTTCTGTCAAGATGGGGTGCTGAGTGTATAATGAGAAATACAATTAACTTTTTTGATTTTAGCAAAATTAAACTGTGAAAAATTTAAAGGGGTCTGAATACTTTCTTCACTCACTGTATATGGGTCAGATTCAAGGTTAGATTACAAGTTATAAATTACGCTAACACAAAAGGGGAAAAAAATAGTTCACTCACTTTATTTCAGTAAGCTTTGATTTCTGAAATTAAATATTTGCCTGTGCATAATCAAATAATGCCCAGCTGGGTTTTTTATGCAATGCATCAGCTGAAGTCTGGTTTGATTATAAGTTTAAGTAAAGTAGGGTTTAATGAACTATTAGGTCTATAATAAAGATCTACTCCATATTCTTGTTTTTATAGTAATTATTTGATGAGCACAATACAGTTTTTCCAATGTCCCTGTAGATTAGTGTGTATCCAGATTTCAAGTCGCTATTGTGACATTAAAACCAGGCCAAAATATTGACGTCCTTTATTGGATATCATTTGTCACAACCTGGGTCCTATGTTATGACAGAACAGACACGGACACCAAAGCCAATTGTAATGAAATTATTAAAACCATAATAACAAATCTAACAAACCATGGAGTGTGAATAGTCAGTAAAATATTAAATATCCTCTGCCACATATTTGCGAAAAAAAAACATAAAAAATACATTTCAATGCCTACAATACTCCCAATACCACTGTCTGGCTGTGCAGAGAAACAGAACAATTCATGAGTCCATTACAAGGACCTTTTATTGCCATTACAATATGAAAAATTTGTTTTTAGCCTGTGAGGCACTTTGTATTACTTATTTGGTATGAATAAAATTTGATTTGATTTGATAACAATGAACAGTGATAGAGGATCAATTACATCTGAAATGTATATCTACATTGGCACTGAAGAAAAGAAAAAAGGAAACCACAGTCAGCCTAATTGCTGTCATCATCATCATTGTCATTTTCATTGTCTTCATCACAATCACTAGCACCAACATCGTCATTATACACCAGTGTCTGTGTACTTAATGTCTGGAGGTCCTGAGACAGGCAGGAGTTGTCTGTGGTGATGTAACCACAAGTTGAGGGAACAATGTCTGGTACATGCTGATTAAACTTCACAGTAGTTTCATGTAGCTTTCTTTCCAGCTCTCTGAGACGTTGGATGAGAGCAGCTTTTGCACCAGGCTGCTCTGTGTCATCGATGGCAGAGCACAGAAAGGCATGCTGCTGATGGAGGTGATCAGTTACATTTCTCATTTCCTGGTAAACCAGGAGTTTTTCCTCAGCTGCCCGTGTCTTCATATGCAAGGCATCAATCCCTCGTCTTTTCAGACTCCTTGGGACTTCATCTTCTTCAATCTGGAAAGGGCAAGACAATAACAATCACAACTTAACAACCCAGAGAACTATGCCATATTACCAAGTGATCTCTAAAATTATTTAGATGGTTTCTATATGCAATATGGTTCCTGGGTGGTTTATGGTTACGTAACTATACTCACAACTTCATCAAGACAGAAGTAGACGGGCCAAGAGGGATCACATGCTTCCTCAAAATGCATCGTTGCAGGGAAGATGCTCCTCTGTGGTGGCCATTGTATGCTGTTGTATTCTTTGATGGCTTGTTTTAGTCTTCTATTGGAGTTGGCCACCTGTTTGGACAGTCTTATGGCAATGCCCTGCCCATCTGAAGCAAAGTCAGAAAAAAGAAAACACAGTTAGTATTTTTGTTATTTATCATGGTTATTGGTAAACATAAAAGGAACTTTAATTTGGGCTCCTTTTCCACCTCCCCTCGAGTTAAACAATTGAGTTTTACCTTTCCCCTGTTCGTCCAGCCGTTCTCTGAGTCTGGAGACCCCATTTGTGGCTTTAGCTTAGCATGAATCATTGAATCGGATTAGATTCATGCTAAGCTAAAGCCACAAATGGGGTCTCCAGACTCAGAGAACGGCTGGACGAACAGGGGAAAGGTAAAACTCAATTGTTTAACTCGAGGGGAGGTGGAAAAGAAGCACATTTGCCCAAATGTTTGTGTGTCACTTTAACAGAACCAGAAGTGCTAAACATTGTCTCTCTAATAGTATCTACATTCATGAAACTGTTCAGCTTGTCCACATCACTTTACCTGGATATTTTCTTTTCAGCTGGAGGAGTACTGCTCTCTCTCTGGATTCAGTTCCAGCTCTGCAGATCAGCTGGGATCTGAGCTCCTGGTCAACATCTTTAAGAGTACACTGGAAGTTCAAATCTGATTCTTTCCATCTGGTCTCAATGCGATGTTTCTTCTCCATGTTAAGCAGGGAGTTCTCAGTTCTACAAAGGTAGTACATGAATATTATCAAAACACCATTTACACATTCTATCAAAGATCAGCAACATAAGGAGATGGGTAACTTACTCTGTTTGCTCCCCCATGTATGCCTCACAAGTCCCAGATCTGTGTATTACAAAAAGAATATCAGAAAATTTGGTGGTTGCCAACCATAAAGAGTTACTAAGCTAGACCTTACCAAATATTGCAGATGACATAATAGTGGAATTCATAACATCAATGCATCAATGGCCCAGTTCTGACCTGGTATTAACATGAACAGTGGACAGCTTTAAATACAGGTCTAAACATAATCAGTGTGTACCGCAATGTGGTTGGATCTGGCCAAAACACACACAGAAGTTGTCCAGGTCACACGTAACAGCATTCTAACAGCATTTGACAGAGGATTCAATTCAGAAATGTTGACGTTGTCCATGTGCTTTTTAAAGGCGTGGTGCTAACCATATAGCAGTGGCAGGCCGCCACAGTTGAGTCCCTGTAGGGGAAACACTGGAATGCATTTAAATACCAGGTCAGACACACTTAGGGCTGACCACTTTGTATCAGTGAGAGCACATGTTAATACTGGGTCTGAACAGGGCCACTGCAACAGTTTCCTACACCAATGTGCCTTGTTATTACATATCAGTAGACAAGACACTGAATTCTTACTTGAGATTGTAGAACTTTATCAACTCCTTAATGTAGTCCCTTTTCCATTTAGAGACAGTGTCTGGAGATCAGATGAAAATGTTACAGCTATATTTCTTTTTCTTTTACTTTGTCAGGTATTTTTTTGGTAATTACTGTAGTTACATTTGCTTAAAACAATGGTTAAAACATTCACTTCAGTTGCTTACGTATTGGTTTTGATTTCTGTTGGGACAGCTCTATCTCTCTTTTCTTCCATCTCTCAATGTGTTGCTCAGAGATCAACACTAAAAAAAATAAATAAAAACAAACAAACAAAACAACCGACTGATCAATTCTACATAATACCACTATGTGCAAAATGGTTATAAATGAAATGGAAAATGATATGATTGTTAACACAATTTTATTTTTTACTCCTTCTGCTTCTTGTGTGCAATTTACCTGGTGCCTCTCTGATGACGGATGCAATGTCTTCTTCAGCTAGAGTTGATAGTTTCTCTGCTTTGTCCAGTTTTTGCAGGAGGTTCAACGCTGCAAAGAAATACTTGAATTTACTTGCGTAGTACAATTTGTTCAAGCTAAACTCCAGAAAATATAAAATGTGTAAAATTTAAACCAACAAGCACAGTGCATTAAACTACTAGCACTGATTTATGACATCGCCATACAATGGTAAACTAACCAAGGTCAGTAGATTTTCTCCGTCCATAGTGCAGAAGTGCATCAGTCAGCAGGTCAAGCCGGTGAGATGGAGTCATCTCCTTTGTGACCCTGGCGAATCTTCGGAGGAAAGACCACAGTCTCTCCATTCCTTCCCCATCAGTAAGCCCAAACCCACTAAGCCGTCTGGTGCTGTACTTGATCTGTGATTAAAGCAAAGTCGTAAAATATCACATAGATTGACACAACCTCTCACATTGTCCGCAACAGCACGGCTGTGAAACAAGTTTAGAAAACGTCAGGAAAATGCTAGATTCAAGATTACTTTCAGGCCTTTCTTCTTTATTTAAGCAGTGCAGTGGACAGGAGAATGGAAGCTAAACAAGGAGGGAATGAAGTGGTCCCACAGATCCTGACATCTGTTTAAATCCAATGGCATTACCTGGCAGGGCAGCTTGTGTCCATAAATGTGAAAAGCCGGCACAGCCAAGGAGATGTTGGGAGGTATACCCTCACTTGATTTCTGTTTGAACACAGTATGGCAGAGCTTTTATTTGTAATTTTAAGATCTTTTAGAAAATATTTAAACTTTACACAGAAGTTTAAAAAAGAACTCACGTTCAAATGTGAGGCAACAACACAGGCAATATCATAGACCACCCGCAAGTGTATGTTCTTCTTTGTGCATCTTTGAAGAAGCTCATCAATGACATACAAGGGATAAGCTAACCTATAACAACACAAAACATGGGAATTCTGATACACTATGCTGAGCTCATTTAGTAGTATGTTGCAATATCGCCCATACACATATCACAGGTTAATACACTACTATTACAGTATGTCATAGACTTGCCGTTCTCCTTGGCTCATGTTTACAAACATCAGTGGGATTTCATGACGACAGGAGGCTCCAAACACTCCTGTAACATCAAGCTTTTTCTCTTTTTTTTGTGATCTCAGCATGTTGCCAGCCTTGAAGTTACTGCAGTCCTGGGGATAAGGAAAAATGTAGATGGTTATGGGAAGACTTAGGTGTTTTTCTATTAGTTTAAGTTTGTAATAAAGTATTCTACAACTGTGACTAACCTCGTGAGGTTTGGAATCATCAGGATGTGAAAGCAGATATTCCTGTACATTATTTTCAGCAACAAACATGCGGGTCCCATGTAAGGGCTCAACTAGGCTTGTCCCTGAGCTTTGTTTCCTCACAAGGCCAAAGTTGGCATCCAGAGTTACTATCATATCTCCATCCACCTAGGAAACAATAACTTGAGTAATTTTGGTTTTGTATCTGGTGCAACAAAAAAGATAAAAGATGCACAAGTTCCCTCATTAATACTCATACCAGGCTGGTGAACATATACTGTTACCGTTATATCAAAATGTAACACTTCACATTGATTGAATTTGATCATTTTATGGGAACTGCAATCAAATAATCTAACATGAACTAAGCTAGGAGTAGAACCCACCTTTGGACATGCTGGGCACGTGGTCCCATCATCAAACTGAGGGCAAAAATCCACCAAACTCCTTTGTCGGAAGTGGTGATGCCTAAAGTGGGATATTGATTCTCCCACCAGGGCTCTGTAGAGTGCGTTAACCTATGGTATTAACGCGTCAGCAAAAATGTTACTGAAACATCATTGACATTAAAAGCCAAATTATTACCAAATTATAAATATAATTCTAAATATATTTCTTATAAAAAATGAAAAATCAGCAATCTTCTTTCCTACAACTGTAAGATCCTAGTTGTTTTTGTAACGATTTACTCTTCGTTGTGATATATCATGATCTGAAATGTTGGCATCACAGATGGGACTTCAAAATTACCTCTGCGATCTGACTCACCTCTGTAAGAGTCAGATTGTTTCTCCAGCGCAGAGTGTTGCAAAAACCCTCAACAGAAACCTGACACTCCAGTGACAGACAAACAAAAAGTTCCAGTAATGAAATGGAGAAGGCAGTTTGAGGCTTTTCAGCTGTTGCTGGCCAGAGCCCATACCGCAGAAGAGTGCAGGCTTCAGGTTCACACTCGCACATATCTATAGGGATGGTGCAGAGACGTCCTGCAAAAAAAAAATACATAAAAACATAACCAAGGAATACAATAAAATAGTCTATTTTTAATGATAGACAATCTTATTTATAGACGGCAGCATGGCAGTGGCCATTTGCACTCATTGGCCCAGGACAGCTGTGGCTACACAAGTAGCTTACCATCACCAAGTATGAATGAGTGAAAGAATAATGAATTCAATGTAGAGCTCTTTGAGTGTCTTGAAAAGCGCTATATAAATCTAATCCATTATCATTACTATAATGTATATTAACACAGACACTGTGTCACCAGTAACCTAATATGTTTTATTACTGGAAAATTGCACATCAGAAGTGTGAGAAATTCCTACGATGTCATTGCTCAACATTTCATCAGCCTCTTTTCTTTTGTCAAGGAAATTAAACACATGACTTTTAACATTATAACATGACAAACCTGTGTTGACAATGACTTTTATATCTTTCCTGTACACAGCATGGTTTTCATGGCCCTCGGGTAAATACAGGAATAGCCCCTGGTAGGATGGTTCATAAGAAGAATTCTGAAAGAAAGATAACTTTAACTAATAGTTTTGGAAATGAGTAATTCAAGACAACACAAATTGTAGTATTGTGCTAAAACAAGATTTACAAATAGTTTGCCATATGTATATGTGTGAGTGAATGCTGTTGTTCATACATTCCATTTATCAGGGACGTGCAATGAATTGTGGTGAGTCCTCCTCAGACAGGCTTCACAAAGGACTGCCGTGGTGCTGCACTCCAAGCATCTATAATCAGCATGCCGTTGGCAGACAGAACACTTGGAAGAGATTGGTGCTGAAGTTTCAAATGAAACTTTGAGCATGTCCTCCTTGACTGCATCCCAGGCATTAAGCTCTCTCTTCTTTGCCTTACTGTATGCAGTCTCAGAAGATGAACTACAGCCTGCTGCTTCATCTTGTTCTGATGGAACAAGTGTGGAGTCCAAAAGGCCTGTTTGTTGGGAGCTGGGCTTGGGGATGTCTTTATGTGTAAGGTAATGAACCTTTACACAACCATTGATATTCCTCCTCAGCACCTTTATCTTGATGTTTCTTAACCGTGTGCCTTTCAATGCTTTTCCCATCTCTGGAAAAAAAGGCAATAAAGACACATGCATGACTAATGGATACAACAAAAGCTAGATTTTTGTTCCTTAATGTGCATGATGTATTAAAACATAGGCCTAGATGTCACAAGTTGTGGATGGTGAGGACCTAAATGCAGCAACAAAGTCAGGAGGCAGGCAGGTAAAGTAGTCTGTTAATAAATGTAACAGACTACATGGAAGACACAGGGGGACAACATGGATCTGGCAGGGAAATAAAGAAACCTAGGGGTATATGTACACTGAGCGGCTAACAATGAGACAGAAACCAGGTGTGACAAGGAGCAGGAAGTAACAGGACAGAATGCACAAGAGAATGAACCAACAAAATTAAAAACAGGAAACAAGACTAAGGCAAAACTAACACAAAAGGAACAGAACACCAAAAACACGGGAGACCATGACATTTGATTTATAGATAATAAATCAAAAAAAACTTACCACTGCAATCTTGGAACAGTTTTTCCTAATCTGGGAATCAAAAGTTGTAAAATGAGATGGACACAGTTAAGTACAGAGAAACATAAGCAGACAGATAGAAAGACCTGTGTATAGGTTTTATGTTTCAAGTTCAAGGTTAATTCAAGTAATGCATTTTTGTTTGCCTGCTGTTGTTGCTAGCTTACATAAATCAAAATAGAGCTACCACAAACCTGATATCACGATTACTATATACAGTAGGTATATACGAGCATGATATTGCCTGAATGAATGTTTGTATGAAGCAGATAAAATATATGTACAGTGTAGTCATTACACCGAACGCTTTAAGGGCTAAAAGGCCTAATTTACAGGAAACTCACGGTGTAATAAATCGTTTTCCCCCCTCATCTGCTAACTTTTTTTTAACTCATTTGTTAGCCATGGGGCAAGCTAAATTGTTAGTAAAACTAATAGTTTTGTTTCGATTAAAAAACAACGTTTTTGTAGTAAACTGTAATGTTAGCTTGACCGGCAAATACAGTAAGTTACATGCAAATGAAGAAAAAAAAATCTATAAAAACAATATCTGGTATTTCGTTTAAACTCGTTTATGTTACCTTATTATAGCTTTAATATAACAGTTTTTTTTAAATGTTTTTTTAAGCTCATAAACTAAATAGGAACAGTTGAAAATGTCTTAATTTTCTGTAATTTTACCTGAAAGTCGCTGGAGGTTTGAGGTCTGGCGGCGGAATGTATTCCTGGGGGACTGGATCGAGAGTCTTCCTGTATGATGCTGATCAGCGATGTGAATAGATGATAACAACCTAGGTTACCTGCTAGGAGGCACAGTAGGGCCCTACTGGCCCATACGAATGGGCCGATAACCACTGATAATGTCCATTCAATCGGGTGATAACATCCGAAGCGGGTGATAAATGTTAGATCATGTTTATGCGCCAAAAGCGGAACGAAACTCATTTGAACCGCGCGCGCCTCACGGACTGTTTATCCGCTCGGCTCAAAGTCCAAACGGCAGCGCAGCGCAGCGCAGCGCGAGCTCACTAGAGCAGAAGCGTTATTTTACTGTCTATGGTTAACTCTGATCAGTCTCGATCACGAGATCCAGTGAGAAGCACTTGAATTCAGCGAAGAACACAAATGTCTCAGTGATTTAAACCAGTTTAAAGGCAGATGAAACAGCGCTGATGAACAGGAGAAACACTGTGCGCAACTATACAGTCAGAAAGATTTTCCATCTACAAATTCCCATCATTTACCATGGTTTTACTGTAACGTTAGCCTAGTAATATTAACTGCACCATGAAATGTGGGATATACATATTGAATTGTATTATATTATTAATGTAGACAATGTATTAAAGGACTAATGGAATATAATTACAGTATTTATGTATTTAGGCTATAGCCTACTGTTTTTCATACATTTCATAAAGATATGTGCCATCAAAGTCAGGCAACACAAACCTCTTTCAAGACTTGAAACAATATCCCCCATTAGCAGATGCAGAAACTAAGAAATTAATTTTGAAATAAAGAAAAATTAAGGAAAACTTTTTGTTAAGGAAAAATTACAAATGTTTGAATGTTCTACCTCAGATTTGTGAAATGTTCTCCTGTTTGGCAAGTGTTTGTCATGATATGTTCTGACAGTAAAGAGTAGTTTAAAACCACAATTAACGCTCTGGGCCCGTATTCCTAAAGAATCTTAATGAAAAAAGTAACTCCTAGTGACACAATTCTAAGAAAATTCTTAGAAATGTGGGCGTTTACTCTTAAAATTAAAGAAAAAATCCTAGTAAAGAAAAAAGTAATTCAGAAAGCATCTTAACCCTTAAAAGAGGTCAGGAGCACGGACGAGGACTTTTAAGAGGCTTAAGAGTTTCTTTAGCAGAGGAGAAAACGACAGAAAGACGAAGAGGGAGAAGAAATGTGTTGCAGACAATGGATGACAGTGAGTTTGGTACATTAAAACCAACATTCAAACCACCACTTAAATAGACACGCCAGTAATCAGTGTAATTGGAAAGAGTGGAACAATTTTCATCATTATAAGCCAAACAAATACCTTATAGGAAATAAACAGCATTGTAAATAAAAAAAGGATATTTTTATAAGTACATAAGACATAAGTACACATATATATACTATATACTACTACGGTCAAATAGGAAAAATTATGCATGTAATTTCAAAGTGAAGGCTTAAAATAGACCCTACAGGTGAAACTGGAAAAATTAGAATATCGTGCAAAAGTTATTATTTTGATGATTAACTACAGCTTATGAAAACCCCAACATTCAAAATTATTTTAATCATTCCACATCTTTGGAATTCTCTCCCACCTCACATTCGTCACCTAGACGCTCTTCTTCAATTCAAATCTCAACTTAAAACTCATCTGTTTAGATTAGCTTATTCAACATAGATTTTCATCGGGATTTCATTTTACTTACATTTTTTGATTGTACTTATTAATTTGGTTTTACAAATGATATTATTGTTGGGCTAGTATTAATGTTCTGTTTTAAATTTGCTCTGTAAGATGTCCTTGGGTGTCTTGAAAGGCACCCTGAATTAAAATGTATTATTATTATTATTATTATTATTATTATTATTATTATTAAACACAGAAATGTCAGTCCTCTGAAAAGTATAATCATGCATATGTTTATAGTTATATATACTAGATATATTAGTTTCATCTTTTAATTTTAATTACTGAAATACATGAGGTTTTGCACGATATTCTAATTTTTCCAGTTTCACCTGAATATTTAAATCACAATTTTTTTCCTTCTTGGACAACCGACCAATCACAGTCTTCAAAAGATTGTGTCATACATAGCAACGGGGTCAGCCCCGCCTCCTCACTAAGATAAAAGTTTTTGTCTTTTCCTTACTCAGAGTTGCTCTCAGATCGATCCCGAATCGCTCTTAAGCTAAGACTCCTACCTAAAAGTTTTTAAGCTAAATTAAGAGTTTTCTAAAAGGATTCTTAGATTCTTTAGGAATACGGGCCCTGGTTTCTACAACTTTCAGTTAGAAACAAAAATCTGCCTTTAAAGTTGAAAGAAAAAAAGATTTGACATTTATGGTCATAATTATCGATATTGGCTGATATATTATCGTGATAATTGTTAAGTGTTGTTCCCATGGTTCGAATTACGTGGGAGCCAGTGGGAGCTGAGCTCCCATAGAGAGAGGATGAGCTCCCATGAAAGCAGTAAAATCCTACACCTGTGGGGGCTCTAAAAATCATCAGCACCATCATTTTAAATTACATATAGGCCTAAAGCACTTTTTCCTTCAATAATCGAGGCATATTTGTTAACCCTTTCGCACGTACGTTCACAGCGGTGTGATTAGAACAGTCAGTGCATCACGTGATCAACTGCTAAATTCAAAAGTGCTTTCGCGCGTGCCAACACCGCAGCCAACGCGCGAAATATATCACAAATATATCGCATATTGCCGATAGTGCTGCGCGGGTCGGGCGAGCCAAATAATAAAAAAATTAGCCTATTCAAATTAATCGAGGATGGATGACAGATAAATCATTAGGCCTATAATGTGTTGATTTTAATAAAGACACGGAACTCTCATCATGGTAAAACGCAATGAGCGCCACTCTTTTACTTTCGTTTTCAACAACGTAATTCTCTTTAGAGAAAATCAATCAAGGACATATCAGGGCATTTGGGCTACTACAGTTGTAATTTTTCAATGTAAATTATTTAATTTGATTGGTAACAGCCTACTGTCTTATTATTCTTATTTAATGTATTGATCAAATTAAGGAATATTTTAAAAGAAAGATGGAGCATAGGCTACATAAAATTAGAGTGGAAAATGCCTTTTTTTAAAGGTAAAAAAAATATTCTGATAAGAGTGTTTGCCAATGATGTAAAGAAACATTGTCAATTTAACTTTGAAGGGAGTAAAAAACCTCTGTTTAGGGTATTAAGGAAATGTAATTTTGGCCAAAGAATAACTTTTAATTTTAATAAATGTTAATTTTAAATCAGCCTACTTCCGTGTGATATTTTACCATATGCTTAACATTGAGAATTTAAAAAATTGTAATGATGATCAGATGCAGATCTAAATCAAAGAATATCATATGTTTGGGCGGTTGGATTATTTTTAACAGCGGATTTGGGTGACTCAAAGTGCACCAGATTAATGAATTTATCTTTTAAAATGTACAAAATTTTCTTCCTGGGGGGGCATGCCCCCAGACCCCCTAGAGGTAACAAACTACACCCAAATATTCTCTATTCCTGTATTAATAAACGTACGTTGAACTCAAAATAATGAAGTGTGCAGTATTTAGCTATTTATTTATCACATACACCACGCCTGCTCATGGGTTACTTTTTTTATTGCTTTTTTTAAAGAGACCCCCACAAAGATGAAATCATAATTCGAACCCTGGTTGTTCCTGTGTTATTGATACTTAGGAAAAGGGAGCCTTCAGTTTGTTACTCTTAAGAAAATGGAACCTTTAAATAATATGAAAGTCAATAAAAAAAAGACTTTTGAAAGGAAGTTATTTTTCGTAATTCGAGTAGGTCATAAATTTAAATCATATTGGTCATAAAAAGGTCTTAAAAGGTTTTAACTAAACCCTGCAGAAACCCTGTATAGTTATTATTATATAGTCTAACGCCGTTTTTACTGCATTTCTGAACTCAGAGATTGAGGAAGTGATGATGTCACACACTCAGTGTACAGTAGGAGGCGCTAAACATCCTTCACCACAGAATTAAACCCGCCAGAAAACTACACGAAGAAGAAGAAGAGAGATGATGGGCGGGGTTTATTTGTTGTTCACCTGAGGCCTCTGCGCATGCGCATTCTGAGGAAACACATTTGTGCAGAAACCGAAAGTAAAGAAGATAATTAGGAAATGTAAATTCACCTTCAGAAATCTTGAAACAAACATAAATATCACATCACGGTAAGTTCATCTTTTTCCTGATATCATGTCATATTATTGTTCAATGTTTTTGCGTCGCTATCATATTAAACTCGATCTTCAAGTATTAGCATATGTTAATACTCATTTTATAGTGTTGTGACGCATGTAAAAGTGAACTAGTTCATCTTCAGGATTATAATAATATCAAGATCTATGGATTCTGTTTTTAGCTGAGATTAATTAATGGATTCTTTACAATCTGAAATATACAAAGGTAGCTGTAAACATTTAAAGTAAATATTAAACACTTCCGGGTTTCTGTTGGCCAGATTCACAGATGATCAGCTTTAGTGAGAAGATTATGACTAACACATGTATTTTTGATGGTTATAAAAACGCCTATCAATGTAGCTGGTTTGTGTTATTTAGAGGATAAATATAAATAATATAACAAGACAAATAATACAAGTCATATCTGATAATTCTCGACCTTTAAAGGTGCCCTAGAATGTTTTTTTTTATTATTTTATAATGTTTCCTGGGTTGCCCTTATAATGTTAGTATGTTTTTTATATCAAAAATAGTCATACTTTAGAAATAAAAGGCATTTTTCCTAGCCTGATTTTAGTCTCAGATTTGAACACTCTGTTTGAAGGGGCGTGTCTGCTGTGAGAACCGGCCACTGCTGTGATTGGCTGCTGTGAGAACCGGCCACTGCTGTGATTGGCTGCTGTGAGAACCGGCCACTGCTGTGATTGGCCGACCTGCTTGCATATGAAATATGACATGTGAAACTCTCTTGAATACTTTCACTACAGATATTATACGTTTTAACTTTTACAGCTATCGAGATTAACGAATCATGAGATCTTTTTAAAGTATTTAAATCTATTCCCATCGCATAATGTTGCTGTGATGAGCATTGAGCAGATGACAGTTGTTGATCGCGAGACAACGCAGTTTCTCTCTCTCATGCTTTCACCAATGCAAACGATGACATACAGTAAGAGCTTCGTTGTGCAGTGTAACAGCGTCATTGATTTCATAAGGAGTTTGAGATGGTCCTCACTGCAGAACATGAAATCCACGGGGAGGAGTCGGATCTAGATCCAACTCCTCCCACCTTACATACCTAAACCTACCCAGCTCCACCCCTTATCCCTAAACCCACCCCTAAACCTACCCAGCTCCACCCCTTATCCCTAAACCCACCCCTAAACCTACCCAGCTCCACCCCTTATCCCTAAACCCACCCCTAAACCTAACCCAACCCCACCCCTTATCCCTAAACCCACCCCTAAACCTACCCAGCTCCACCCCTTATCCCTAAACCCACCCCTAAACCTACCCAGCTCCACCCCTTATCCCTAAACCCACCCTAAACCTACCCAGCTCCACCCCTTATCCCTAAACCCACCCCTAAACCTAACCCAGCTCCACCCCTTATCCCTAAACCCAACCCCACCCCTTAATCTGGATCCGACTCCGCCCCCCGGATCTCGTGTACTGCAATGAGGTGCTACTGAGGAGTTTGGCAAGAGAGAGATAAACTCGCGCTGTGTGGATTGTTCTTTGACCGCTTTCTGTATAGTTTATTCACTGAGAATTAGCCTATTTAACGTTAGTTATGTATGCTCGTTACTTGGAGTTTGCTATTAGTTACTGTACTAGGATCTTGCGCTGGATCTAACACAGTGTAAATTATCTTTAATAAAATCACTACTTACCGGTTGCGGGAATATAGTTGGAATTACCCCCTTCTTCAGTTTGAGACGCTGAGAGAAGCTTGATATTGTCCCAGGTTAGAAAATAAGTCCGTGGTGAAATGGGCAGAGCAAACTAACAACTTCGAATTAAACTGTTGCGGTATCCGATTATATATAAACATCATCCACGCCTGTTGACATTTCTTTTCTGTGGGAAGGGTATGAAAAGTCCTCACATCCCCTGCACAGCCTGGAACACAGCATTTATTTCCATGATCTGCCATTTTCCCTCTGATCCTCGCTTGCTCCGATGGTTCGGCTGTGCAGTGCTTGTCATTGAGGGCTGGCATATGCAAATATTTGGAGGCGTGATCCCCGACTGTTGCGTCACAGTCGGTATTATGTGGAGATTCGCCTGTTTTTCAGGGGTGTTTTTTAAAAACGAGATTTAAATAAGAAGGAGAAATCAATGGTGTTTGAAACTCACTGTATGTCATGTCCATGTACTGAACTCTTGTTATTTAACTATGCCAACATAAATTCAATTTCACATTCTAGGGCACCTTTAATGTTATGCAAAATAAAACAATTATAATACATTTAATTTAACCCTAATAACCCTTTTTGAGTCATTTCACAAGTTGTGAGTGTTGGAAATATGATGACAGTAAAAATTGGGTTGATGTGATTCATAGTTGTTTTTTGTATCTGATTGTTAAAGCAGCACCAGGTAACTTTTCAACCTTCATAATATATTTCCAAGTCTCTTATGATGGTACATCGACTTACAATAGGTTGAATGACACGTCTGCCATAGCCTGACGGGGTCTGTAGCGTTTTTAATCGTACTTTTAAACTTCAGGGTTCGGGTAGTAACCGGCGAACAAAGAGAACTACAAAATTCGACTGCTTTACGGCATATACGTCACTTCCACCACCACCCCCTCTTCCTTAACATCGGACGTGCGAGCCAAATGTTATAGTCCTGGCCGAAGCAGCACAGAAAGACAAGAAAGCTAAGGTTTTAACGGAGCAAAGCAAAAGAGAAAGTGATCGCGTTAAAGGCAGAACAAGGATCAAAATTGGGAAAGCGTTTTCTCGCTGGCGTGAGCTGAAGGAGGAGGAGGGGTGCCTGACCGATGCGGGCTGTCATGCTTTTGTACTAGTAAGTATACTGCTTGCATACTAGCTAGGGTGACCTGACCAGACGTCCGTTTTTCCCGGGACAGTCCCGTATTTCAACTCTAATTTTAGTGTCCCGACTTATTAAATTGAACACGTGCAGGACAGAGAGGGAGAGAGAGCGAGAGACCTTGCGTGTGTGTGCTAGAGTAGCCTACACATTAATACGCACGCGCGCGCATTATTGATATAATAATATAACTTGATATTATAATATTGACGATATATGGTTATTATCTACCACTCAAACATTGCATTGAAGTATAGATTCAGTAAAACGGTAACCATAGACTAGCCTACTATAATGACGCTGGCTTGTAAACGTGAGCATCACGATCATTTGTCGTTAGAAAAAAAAAAAATAAAACCCATGAAATTATATTCATATGACATGCTGAAATATATGCCACTGTACCTGGGATGAAGACATTTCACACGCGACGCAAGCTAGCAGAACACCTGCATGTGACCTCCTCCTACAGTGTTCACGGCTATCATGGATGTCAACAAATGCATGTGCTACATTCATGACGGTTTACGACAGTAAGTAGAGGACAATACTGTTTCCCAACTGTAGGGGGACCCCGAGAGCAAAAGTTAAATTTTACCTGGTGTTACTTTAAACTGCATCACTTGAATACATTGAGACTCATTATTGTGGAGGGAGAACAACTATTAATGATTATAAAGTGTAAAAGGCTCCATGTGTAAGCGTTCAGAGAGTTCTTCATCAATGTGAGGATCAGTTAGTGTGATATAAGCTCTGACACACAGAAGCTGTCAGTGAGTCTCTTTACAAGGATCCTCCTCAAACTGCTGCAACTACACAGTCTGAACACACACACACATCTCCACAATCTCAGTGTGTGTGTAGTACTGGGGTTTGATACTGTACTGGAATAATCTAAATGTTCTGTGTGATTTGTTCTCTGTGTTTCCATGCACAGATCTGAAGTCAGTTTCTCATTATGGAGAACAGAGAGAGCAGAGAGAGATCTTCATCTCCAGATCCCAGCTGTGTGTCTCTGAAGAGTGACGCATCCATGGAGAAGCCTCCTACACTCAGTCATGAAGCAGTGACCTCTGACCCCAGTGATGAAGCAGTGACCTCTGACCCCAGTGATGAAGCAGTGACCTCTGACCCCAGTGATGAAGCAGTGACCTCTGACCCCAGTGATGAAGCAGTGACCTCTGACCCCAGTGATGAAGCAGTGACCTCTGACCCCAGTGATAAAGCAGTGACCTCTGACCCCAGTTATAAAGCAGTGACCTCTGACCCCAGTGATGAAGCAGTGACCTCTGACCCCAGTGATAAAGCAGTGACCTCTGACCCCAGTGATGAAGCAGTGACCTCTGACCCCAGGCGAGTGTAAACCTGTAATGGTGAATTAACTGTTTTATGGAAGTCAAAAACACACTGAATTCACCAAGTGCTTACATTTTGGATAAAATGCTTGAAAAAGCTTGAAATTGTAACGTTTTCTTTCACAACAAATACCTATCTGACTGAATAGTTTGTTTATTAAATGGAGAAATAAACTGTAGCCCTTCAGATACAGAGTGATTTGCGCTACGCTGGCCAGAGCAAAAGTAGGCGGAGTTTTCGTTTTGATTTCCGCGCTTGTTTGGATGCCCCGTTTTTATTGGGCGTGCAGGTAATCGTCACAGAGCGCAGCGCCAAAAGTGGAACTATTTTTAACTCTGACCGCGGCGTGCGATCGAGCTCGCCAATGCTGTGCTCCGCTTGGGTCGACTCAGCAACAAAACGTCCTCGCGCAGCGCAAGCCATTGAAATTAATGGGTTTCGCAGCGCATTCCGCGTCCTGTCTGAAAGGGCCATTAGTGACTGAGAGTACTTGTATGGGATCAAATTCCCACCAACTGTTTTGCGGCCACTGATATATAGCGTGAATAAAAAATAACAAGCATGAATAAACACTTCAAACACATTAAAAAATATTTTTCACAAAACTTTAACTTGTGTTCATGCTTTTTTTAAAATGATGTTTTCCTTGGTTTTAATACTGTACTTTGCGCTCTCTTTCATTTTCTGCTCTTAATTTATTTTTTTGTACGCTTGTGCTGTTTTTTTCTTCGCTCTTCTTTCCATGTTCTGCGCTTGCTCTTCCAAATGTTGCACTTCGAGTTTCATGTAAATTAGGGCGGGCTTAAGCGTCACCATTGGTCCACTAGTTCTAGATTGACAGCTCCTCCTCTAGCCAATCAAACGAAGAGGAGAGTTGACGTCACTCCAATGCGACTCATACTGATGCTTGCTCACTCGTAGCTACAGGTGAAGAAGATAACCATCAGCTCAGCTGGCAAAAATCTTTCCGTGGCAGGACACGTATGTGTGCCTGCAACTCGAACTGTTACATCTAGCCTACCTGGCGATCCGTTATCGTTAAATTCGTCATCCTAACGACGACCTGTCACAGCTGTGCCTGTCTGACGATCCATCATATTCACCTTTAATGCCCTGGACTTACTTCTGGACCTTGCACTGTGAGCGTCGATCTCCTGCGAGCCACACAACAGGGTTTCATTAAAGAATTCCTGCTTTGAACGAGAAGTTTGAATGAATGACTCCCTCATAAAGACAGTAACTTGCCACCCTACTGGCCGTTTTACTTTCATATTTAATCTATAACATGGAAGGGCAATGTCGGTCCTGGGTGCAGAGTTTAGCTCCTCCAACCCTAATCTAACACACCTGAACCAGCTAATCATTATTAATTCTGCTAGGTTTTTATCGGAGTTGACGTTAAACTCTGCAGGACAGCGGCATTCCAGAAATGACGTTACCTATCCCTGATCTTTTCAATAATTTTCATGTTGCTGTATTAAAATTTGAAGCTATATTTAAAACATTAATCCTAAAGTAAAATGCAATTATGTAGCTATGTAAAATGAACACAATAACTAGGCTATAATAAATCAGTGCATATCAAATCCACCTGGTTTCTGTAATCTCCTCTGTAGGCTACACTATCGTTTTCATTAATCTTTTGTCAAATGGAACATCTAGTCTAGAATTAATTTACCAGGCCACCTACGCTATATGATCGCTTAACAACGACAATTAAGAAAATATATCAGGATGGCATATTTAACTGTAACGGATCACCAGGCTGTGCGTTTGTTTTTTCCTTTTACAAAGGCTACAGGTTTATTTTAAATTTTAGTTGTTGTTGTTCTTTGTTTTACATACTCTGAACTGTATCACAAATGCCTTTGTATTTGTCTTGTACTTTTTGCACTGTATGCCCTGTCTGTAATGGAACTAAATTATATATATATATAAGGTAGGCTGTGTGTGTGTATATAAAGGTAGGCTGTGTGTAGCGTTGAAAGGTCAAAGTCCTGAATTCTTCAGACGGGTAAAATGGCCGTTTTTAACTTAATTTTTGCAAAGAAATGTAGTGTTTCAAAACTGCATGATGTTTTAGAGCTGCTGTGACAATCTGCGGCTGGAGTGCCCGCTTTAACCTCTAGGGGCACTCTTTCCTAGTTTATTGTTTCCATTATGTTTTTCCATGGACTGATTATGGTAGATTTTATGCACCTGTGTTTTATTATCTTGTTTAGCGCACCTGTCTTAAGCCTGAGTGTCCCTTTGTACCATTGCTCAGTATTGTAAGTGTCTTACTGCTTCAAGCGTTTTCCTAGTTTCCGAGTGTTCCCTGCATTGTATGTTTGCTGATCTGGACTGCTTACCTGGTTTTGACCCCTGCATGTTTCTCTGTACCTGTCTCTGGATTCTCCTCTTAATAAAGCCTGCGTTTGGATCATCTCTGTCCATGTTCCATGTGCAGTTTCATGACAGCTGCCTTAGCATATTAACATCATGAGCCAATAATTGTTTAACACCAATTACCAGTGCGCATTAAAATGTAGGCTACCTCAAAAAAGAGGAGTTTAATTATTTGCATATGTCCAGAGTTCAGATAGCTTTAATGCTTAAAAGTCCTAAGTTTAAAATAAACTGATGTCTTCCCCTGAACGAGTGAGCATAAGTAGTATGAGTCGCATTGGAGTGACGTCAGCTCTCCTCTTCATTTGATTGGCTAGAGGAGGAGCTGTCAATCTAGAACTAGTGGACCAATGGTGATGCTGAAGCCCGCCCTAATTTACATGAAACTCGAACTGCAACTTTTGGAAGAGCAAGCGCAGAACATGGAAAGAAGAGCGAAGAAAAAAACAGCACAAGCGTACAAAAAAAAGCAGAAAATGAAAGAGAGCGCAAAGTACAGTAATAAAACCAAGGAAAACATAATTTTAAAGAAAGCACAAACACAACTTAAAATTTTGTGAAAATTTTTTTAATGTGTTTAAAGTTTTTATTCATGCTTGTTCTTTTTTGATTCACGCTTATTATATTTTGATCCGTGGCCGCAGTACATTTGGCGGGAATTTGATCCCATATACTTGGTGTGATAATGTAATGTTAGTATTGGATGTTCGCTATGGCATGTTCATTTGTGGAATATGCAGTGAACATATCCAAAGTTACAGTGCAGTAACTGTAACGTTAACTACCCGCAAATTATAACCCGCAAACGTTAGCCCAGTGCATATCAACAACCGATGATTACTGAATATAAGTCGTGTCAGATGGAGTGTCATACAAGTAGCCGACTGTAAGGTTGAGGATGGCCTTGTGCAATATTTACACGGCTCTATTCCAGTAGATAAATGTGTATGTCTTGACAATTAAATAAAAAATAAAAACTATTTCAATTAATATAGGCTATTTATCAGCAGGAGCCTGTGCACCGTCAGTCTTCTGTTAAAGGAGTGGTAAAACACGTTTTTTCGAAGGCTTGATTGTGTTTGTGGGGTGCACTGTAACGTGTTCATTATTTTTCATATATTTTACCTTTATTCTACACTGCTCTGTCCCTCCTTGTAAAAACGGTCTGATGGTTTCCGGGTTCTATGAAGTAATATTTCCATATGCGTTTTATAGAAATGTGTTGCTCACTACTATAAAACCACGTGACTGGCTGATGGTTTCTGTGCACAGTGTGCAGATGCAACTAATCCATAATCAAATTCATCATAGATTACTTTCATTATCTATTATTATCCATTTGATCAATTTGTCACTGCAGCCCTATTTAAAATAAATGAAACCGCAGACAGGAAAGATTTATCCACGAGTTCACACTTACATACTTGCATACTTACTTGCATACTTGCATACATACACACTTACATACAATTAAAGGGAATAAAGTGCGTATTTGGCGTCCTGTCCGGGGGGAGGGCTCCGAGCTCGGAATTCGGCCCGAACCCAGAGTACTCCCCCCGTATGTAAAGTGGTTTAGGACTAGAGAGTGGAGAAGGGGTGGTGGAGGGACGCTGCTAAACTGTCGGAGAAATGAGGTGAGACTGCTGAGTCTTTATATACACACGTTTCATCATGATTGCTGAGTGCTCTCCACCCGTGTTAATTATCTGAACGTGCTTCTCTCCGAACTTTGTTAATAAAACATAATTTAGTGTTTTCTCTGGATCTGTAATTTCTCATTTGTCATCATGTCATTTTTCATGTTCTTAAATCTGTGCACTTGTGTTGTGTCAGCAGTGTGTATAGAGATGATCAGACTGGAGATCAGGATTCTCCTCAACCAGTAAACGATGAACTACAGAGAGTCAAAGACCGACTCAAAGCCAGCATGAAGAACAAGTATGAGAGATTATTTGAGGGCCTGAAACTCCAAGAGACTGAAACCCTCCTGAACAGGATCTACACACAGCTCTACATCATAGAGGGAGAGAGTGAAGGAGTGAATAAACAACATGAGGTTTTACAGATGGAGAAAACAGCCAGAACACAACACTCACAAGACACTCCAATCTCCTGCAATGACATCTTTAAAGCCTCTCCTGAACCAGGACGCCAGGAGAAACAGCAGATCAAGACTGTTCTAACTAAAGGCATCGCTGGAATCGGGAAAACCGTCTCTGTGCAGAAGTTCATTCTGGACTGGGCCGAGGGGAAAGACAATCAGGATGTAGATTTCATGTTTGTGCTTCCATTTCGAGAGCTGAACTTGATCCGAGATCATCAGTACAGTCTTCACAGACTTCTGCTGGACTTTCATCCTGAACTTCAAGATCTGGACTCAAAGATTTATGAGGAGTGTAAAGTTGTGTTCATCTTTGATGGTCTGGATGAAAGCAGAATCCCACTGAGTTTTCCAGACGCTCAGGAAGTTTCTGATGTGACTGAGACTTCATCAGTGGGTGTGTTGATGTCAAAGAAAGTTTTTGATGTGACTGAGACTTCATCAGTGGGTGTGTTGATGTCAAAGAAAGTTTTTGATGTGACTGAGACTTCATCAGTGGGTGTGTTGATGTCAAAGCTCATGAAAGGAGATCTGCTTCCCTCGGCTCTCATCTGGATCACCTCCAGACCAGCAGCAGCCAATCAGATCCCCTCCAAATACATCAACCGTCTGACAGAGATTCAGGGATTCAATGATCCTCAGAAGGAGGAATATTTCAGGAAGAGAATCAGTGACGAGCATCAAGCCAGCAGAATCATCTCACACATCAGAAGAGCAAGAAGCCTCCACATCATGTGCCACATACCCGTCTTCTGCTGGATCTCCTCCACTGTGCTTCAGAAGCTCCTGGAAGAAGATCTGAGTGCAGAAATCCCTCAAACTCTGACTGAAATGTACATCCACTTCCTGCTGATTCAGATCCACACGAGGAATCAGAAGTATGAAGAGAGAGATCCAGAGAAACTCCTGCAGTCCAACAGAGAAGTGATTGTGAAACTTGCTGAAGTGGCTTTCCATCAGCTGATGAAGGGCAATGTGATGTTCTATGAGGAGGACCTGATTGAGAGCGGCATAGACGTCACTGACGCCTCAGTGCATTCTGGGATTTGCACTGAGATCTTTAAGGAGGAATCTGTGATTCATCAGAGGAAAGTCTACAGCTTCATTCATCTGAGCGTTCAGGAGTTTCTCGCTGCTTTCTATGTGTTTTACTGCTATTTAATCAAGAACAAGAAACCACTGCAGCTTCTGGATTATTTCAGATCTTATGGAGTCTCTCTGTATGATCTACTAACATCAGCAGTAAATAAAGCCCTCTGGAGTGAGAATGGACGTCTGGATCTGTTCCTGCGGTTCCTGCTGGGCGTCTCACTGGAGTCCAATCAGAGACTCTTACAGGATCTACTGACACACACAGAGAACAGCTCAGAGAGCATCAGGGGAATCACACACTACATTAAAGACCAGATCAAACTATCATCTCATCTCTCAGCGGATCAATCCATCAATCTGTTCCTCTGTCTGCTGGAAGTGGAAGATCAGACTCTGTCCAGAGAGATTCAGGAGTTTGTGAAATCAGACAAACACTCAGAGGAGGAACTCTCTCCGTCTCACTGCTCAACAATCTCCTACATGCTTCAGATCTCAGAGGAGCCGCTGGATGAGCTGAACCTCAAGAAATACAACACATCAGATGAGGGCAGAAGAAGACTGATACCAGCTGTGGTCAACTGCAGAAAAGCTCTGTGAGTGTTTCATCATTAATAGCTGAAGAATCCTTTAATAATGCATCTTACATCTTTACAGGGTCATGACATGAGTTTTACATTATTGTAATATATTCCTCGAGGTTCACTTATACTAGTGGAGCCAACTCAGTTCCCTAGAGCACAGGTTTACAAACCCTGGGTCGCCAGCAGGATTCAAGGAAAATAGAGTTACATTTAATACAAAATATAGATAATAATTTGTTTTCATAAAATCATAGTCTATAAGTCTGTATAAAAGGAATAAATAAGCTTAATATATTTGACTTAAATAATGAACAGATTAACAAAACAAAAGAAGAAACTGACAGTATTCTGCTGAGTTTCTGTGAGGCGCTCCACAAACAAGTTGACGGAAAGGAAACCGAGACGACAGAAAACACTTCCTGTTTGTTTGATTTATTTTACAAAAGCACAATGTTCTGTTTTATTGTGAGTGTACAAAAATACAATGAAAAACTTAGCAGTTTCGAACAATCCTACTCTGTGTGACTAAAATGCCGGAGTGTGTTTCCTCTGTTGGGTCACGCGTGACCGGTCTTCGTTTAACTGTGTGTTGTGTGGGTCGATGAACGAGACCGGGCAACAGAAATTACTCAGATTTTATTCTGCATTAATATAAACACAGTTCATTTGGTTTCAGTCTGGGTCTTCAGCAACGAACTCCAAGTCTTCTTGTAAATAAAACATCTCTGGTATCTCCGGTTAACTAGTAGTGCATTCATTGTGTTGGTTTGTTAAATAAGAGTCATTCTAGCGCTGAAATGTGTAGTTTCTGAAATCCCGCTGAGTGCTGGTTGCGCTGCTATCAGTGGTGCGGATACAGCGTTCTCTATCTCTTGTGTCTCACGCACAGTCTTCACTCGCACTTCAATCTATCGCCGTTGCAGAAACTCTCTATTTGTTCCGGTGAAATCACAAAACACACACAAACGTGTCCCTGCTTGATATACAACCACTGATGAACATATTCGGTTTTGATGAAAAAATGCGGATTAGAACCCAGAACCTCTGACACGCTTGCAGTGGCGTAACGAGCTTGGATCATTTCTGTGAGGCGCTCCACGAACAAGTTGACGGAAAGGAAACCGTGTAGCGACAATGACTATTTTTGGGGAAATTATTAGCTTAAATGGGGAATAATATTCATCAGCTGATGAATATGCATTACGACTACACAAATTAACTAATAGGATAATCAGATAATCTCCCAAATAAGGAATAGCCTGAACCTCACCGTATATGAATAATTAACACGATTGTTCGTAGTAATTATTAATATAGGTCGGCAAAATCATATCAATCATCAGGGTAAAATTTTCATGTGATTAAAATTTAATTATCACGCACTGTCCGTTTACCTGGCCTGTAAACATCAAAAATACCCTTCCTGTGGCCACCAGAATGGATATTTTCATGTAAGGCACTTTAGATAGTTTAATATAAATCAAGTAGAGCTTTGTAACATAAGATCGGTATTTTCAGGGACTTCAAGTTTAGGGAACAATGAGACGGATTCAATTCAAAGGATTATAGAGTTTAATAAAACAACTAAAGATTACATAAACTACTTAAATCACGCAGGAGTAAATATGCATAGCAAAAACAACAATTAACGAAACTGATTGCAATACGAAATACTGGAGAGAGAGAGATGAATGAAGATGAGAGAGTGTGAGAGAAATGAATCTTCTCAGGATAGAACAGTTCAAACAGTTATTTCAATCAGGAGACCCAAAGCTATATAACATATAAGAAATGACACTGCTCAGTTTAAATAGTCAGTAAAAGCATTCGTGCCGTTCAGCGTGAGCTCCGCTCCACTGTGGTGTTTCCAAATTTCTGCTCAAACCACATAATTAATATTCATGAACCCAGCAGCTCATCAATCCTTAGTGCATTTAGATGGTCATTACTAGTAGTAGAATTAGTAGGCTAGTAGTATTATTATCTTTTTATAATAATTACATTTATCTATTACCAGGGACGGACTGGGGCTAAAAAACAGACCTGGACTTTCTCCCAAATAGGCCCATCATCCGGCCGTTCGCCCCTAGCCGCGCGCGACAGACACTAGCCAGGACGTTCTGATACTACGCCACAATACTGTAGCCTACCACACAAGGCAGTCAGCCTGGCAGTTAGCCCGACAGTTAGCCCGACAGTTAGCCCGACAGTTAGCCCGACAGTTAGCCCGACAGTTAGCCCGACAGTTAGCCCGACAGTTAGCCCGACAGTTAGCCCGACAGTTAGCCCGACAGTTAGCCCGGCAGTTAGCCCGACAGTTAGCCAGACAGTTAGCCAGACAGTTAGCCCGACAGTTAGCCCGGCAGTTAGCCAGACAGTTAGCCAGACAGTTAGCCAGACAGTTAGCCCGACAGTTAGCCCGGCAGTTAGCCCGACAGTTAGCCCGACAGTTAGCCCGACAGTTAGCCAGACAGTTAGCCAGACAGTTAGCCAGACAGTTAGCCCGACAGTTAGCCCGGCAGTTAGCCCGACAGTTAGCCCGGCAGTTAGCCCGACAGTTAGCCCGACAGTTAGCCCGACAGTTAGCCAGACAGTTAGCCAGACAGTTAGCCTGACAGTTAGCCTGACAGTTAGCCTGACAGTTAGCCTGACAATTAACTAGACAGTTAGCCTTACAGTTAGCCTGACAGTTAACTAGACATTTAGCCTGACAGTTAGACTGACAGTTAGCCTGACAGTTAACTATACAGTTAGCCTGACAGTTAGCCTGTGTGATGGATTTTTCCTTTAACGCACCTGACTTAGGTTGAACCTGGTGTCCCTGACACCTGAAAATATTATACTCAGTTGAGTTACCTCTGACCGCGCTGGTTGACCCAGTCTAACCCCGCCTAAGAGTCTCACAAAGAGTCGAACGACGTCTCGTCCCTTATCGAACACTATCACTTGGTGATAAGGTCTCTAGTGTTCTTAACTTGCCCCACACTATCACTTGGTAGTAAGGTCTCTAGTGTTTCGCTCAAATAACTTGTTCTACTAACTAACTTTGCTGCGCAGCTTTTAAATGACAGACAGACTTCAGTAATTATCCTTTAAATGCTTTTAATTAACGGCCAGGAGAGTTCTCGAGCAATACTCAGAGAATCTCCCAAGTAAAACCAAGGCCGGTGGATCTCAGACAATTTCCATTGAGAATCCCACCGAAAACACGGAAAACAACAGTTTTTATACAATAGGGAGGTATGGCATAATGACATTAATTTGATTGGTTATTCATTCACAGTCTCTTCTGTTACTGGGTAGAGAATAATATGTTTTAACCATTACTTCATTTATCACAAGTTCTAACTTAATCATCCCTGTCTAGTCTCATTTCCCATATTTGTTATTTTTACACATAGTCATGGGTTCGACACACACACTCATAAGCCACAAGTTTTCAACTAAAGGGGAGACATATATTTCAAATTCAAGAGCATATGAATGTTAAATAAGGTTAATGTTAAAAACCTGGTTAGCTTAATATTCAGTTTAAATTTTCTATGACACCTGGCATTTAGCCTGACAGTTAACTAGACAGTTAGCCTGGCAGTTAGCCTGACATTTAGCCTGACAGTTAGCCTGACATTTAGCCTGACAGTTAACTAGACAGTTAGCCTGGCAGTTAGCCTGACATTTAACCTGACAGTTAGCCTGACAGTTAGCCTGACAGTTAACTAGACAGTTAACTAGACAGTTAGCCTGACAGTTAACTAGACATTTAGCCTGACAGTTAGACTGACAGTTAGCCTGACAGTTAACTATACAGTTAGCCTGACAGTTAGCCTGACATTTAGCCTGACAGTTAGCCTGACAGTTAGCCTGACAGTTAGCCTGACAGTTAACTAGACAGTTAGCCTGACAGTTAGCCTGACAGTTAGCCAGACAGTTAGCCTGACAGTTAGCCTGACAGTTAGCCTGACAGTTAGCCTGACAGTTAACTAGACAGTTAGCCTGACAGTTAACTAGACAGTTAGCCTGACTGTTAGCCTGACAGTTAACTAGACAGTTAGCCTGACAGTTAGCCTGACAGTTAGCCTGACAGTTAGCCTGACAGTTAACCAGACAGTTAGCCTGACAGTTAGCCAGACAGTTAGCCTGGCAGTTAGCCTGGCAGTTAGCCAGACAGTTAGCCTGACAGTTAGCCTGACAGTTAGCCTGACAGTTAACCAGACAGTTAGCCTGACAGTTAGCCAGACAGTTAGCCTGGCAGTTAGCCAGACAGTTAGCCTGACAGTTAGCCAGACAGTTAGCCTGACAGTTAGCCTGACAGTTAGCCTGACATTTAGCCTGACATTTAGCCTGACAGTTAACTAGACAGTTAGCCTGACAGTTAGCCTGACAGTTAGCCTGACAGTTAGCCTGACAGTTAGCCTGACAGTTAGCCTGACAGTCAGCCTGACAGTTAGCCTGACAGTTAGCCTGACAATTAACTAGACAGTTAGCCTTACAGTTAGCCTGACAGTTAACTAGACATTTAGCCTGACAGTTAGACTGACAGTTAGCCTGACATTTAGCCTGACAGTTAGCCTGACAGTTAGCCTGACAGTTAGCCTGACAGTTAGCCTGACAATTAACTAGACATTTAGCCTGACAGTTAGCCTGACAGTTAACTAGACATTTAGCCTGAGAGTTAGACTGACAGTTAGCCTGACAGATAGCCTGACAGTTAGCCTGCCCTGGACTAGGTTAGTTTCCCAGCATAAGTTGCCAAAGTAACTGAGTTTGAAACTATTTTAAGTTTGCTTTATTAAAACAGAATCAACCGACCATAGGTCTGACTAACCAAAATAAGCCTGGCTTGTATTCTAATCTTGTTTTATGGAACAGCCCTCAGGTATTTGCCAGTTCCACAATAGTAAACACAAATATGAAAGACAAGGACAAACTGCACTCTGATGGAAGACAGACAGAAAGTGCAAGCAAGGACTATTTTTGGTTAAACTTAAACTTAAATTATTTAGCCCTCTTCCCTGTTTGTTAGCACGTTTAGAGTGGTAGCAATGCATGACTGATGTTTTCCCATTTAATTCAATACCATAGTCTTTATTCTAGCAGAAAAAGTGAGCTCACTACAACCTCTCATTTACAACGAAGTGAAATCGCGGTCAATCCCCAATACATTTCTAACGCATTTAATGTTTCAAATGAACCTAACAGAAAAGATTAAACATGTTGAGTTTGACAGCACTAAAGGGCACGATCATTTTCATAGTCCTGATGCACACCCATGCAATTGGGCGGGACCTATAGTGGGTGGGGCCTATGGTGGGCGGGGCCTATAGTGGGCGGGGCATATAGTGGGCGGGGCATATAGTGCAATGATGTAAAACTATTTGTTAAAGTCTTGCTTTAGAGGCGGTCATTTGCAAATGTATTTGCCCATGTGACGTCACAAAACCCACTATATCCTAACAAGACATTTTTGGATCTTGGTTGAACACATTTTGTTTTTGTTTGTTTTTGTTCTGAGGACATTTTACGCTGTGAAACTTGCAGGATGTTTCAATGGTACAAAGACCTCTTATATGTCAAAATAATTAGGAAAACTTGATGTCTCATGTCGTGACCCCTTAAAGATTATTCCTATATGAGAGAAAGATTTACTTCTAAACTATGAGATAGATAATAAAGAACTACCTCTGAAAACACTGCAGTAAAGTAAAACTACATCTAAGCATATGTGTAGTCGGCTGTAGATTGACTGCAGTACAGATGTAGTTCAGTCTAATCTCCTTCCCAAAATTAAACTGAGGTCACTGCACTACAAATATAGTTCACTGTGGTTCATTTGCAGACCAGAGTTCATTGCAATGCAAGTTAAACTCCGCAAAAGGAACAGCATTTATTGTGCAAAAACTGTTTGTGGCAGGTTTTTATATTGCACTGAACTGCAGGGTTCTCAAGTCTCACGCATTGGCCGCGAGACACACGCAATTCAACCAGTTCACACGCTCACACGCTCACACGCCACACCGTGTATATTTCTCACGCTGAAAAGGCAATGCCAACCAAGTTGTCCTTCAAGCTTTATATATAACGTTGTATACGAGGCGCGGGCACACAAAGTGAAGTTTCCTGCCGCCAGCGCGTCCGTATCTCGGCCAGATTGCGTTCGTTACTAGGCAACATAGATGCGCGAAGTCCAACACACGGAAGTTGACGGCACATTCTGGGATTCATAAATTTTGGGGCATCTCGCCCGGGGGGCGGGGTTACGTCCTGCGTCACATCTCTCATGCGGGTTCTCGTCGACCAGGGTCAGCGCGCACCATAGCGCACACACACAGGCACAGAACTAGCTAGCGAACATAGGTCTTAAATCTAATAAGTTATGTTTTTTACAACACGTTTTTTGATGGAAAAGTGATGTTTAATTTCCATAGTCTTTGTTTAGTGAACGAAAGCGAAATCAGGAATTGCGGTCTTTCAGTTTGTTTATCGTTACCTAGCTACCATGGGTTTAAGTTGTACAAGATGTGCTGTAGCCTTAATTACAATGGCCAAGTCGCGTTTCATATTAACAGATGAATAGGCTTCGCTCAGTTTGGTAAATACATCCAACCTGAAATGTCTCTTACAAACTATGAAGGGACAATGCATCAATCAATACACTGACATGGCAATGCTAGACAGATAGCCTACTTTGTTTGCACAGCCCTACCGTGATTTTGTCACTCTTCTCTCCACTCCTAGACCTACGTCTGGTGACAGCGGGGAAACTTTTACCTCAATCAAGTTAGGCCTACTTATTGTATTGCAGAAAAGTAAACTTCCAGCAAACTCCAGTTAACCAGTTCATGTTTCTTCTTTAGGTGATTCAAGCAGTAACGACTAATTAGACTCAATACTGCTATTATAATACGCAATACTTTTTTTTTTTTGTAATGCAATGTTTTCAACAGGGAAATATATACAGCATTTGTCAAATTTTCCCTCACCCCCACCCCCTTATCAACAACACATGGATCAGCATTAGTCAGCAGAGTACAAATACATGGGTGAAGTAATCATACAAAATAAACGCACACAAAAAAAGAAAGAAACAAAAAAGAAACACCTATTTACAAAGCAACTCTTGTGTGTATTGCCAGAGATGGGTGAAGCCCATGGATCCTTTATCTATGGTAATATACGATATGGTACAACTACAGTGCAACGCAAATAGTACATATAAGATAAAGTGAGAAGTAATAGTATAACCGTTACCTGTTTTTTTTTGGCTTAAGCTATATATCAGAGTAGGGAAAGCAAGACTTTATATTAGCTTAGGTATAGGTAAAAAAAAACTAGTTTGCTTTGGTTTACACAGTTATACTTCTGAAGAATCAGACACAAGCTTTACGCTTATAATGTATTCACCAACCCCCAATCTCAAATGTTTACATCATACAAAAGAAAAACAAAAGAAAATAATAAACAAGGTAGAAAACAGAAAAACATCAGTTACATCAGTCATCAAACACGAACAGTTATGCGTTCAGGGAATCTGGACTGGAAAATGTGAATGATTAAACTTAGCTGATGGTGAAGTCGACAAGGCTGGGAAGAAAAGTCCTTGCAACAGTCAGTACTTTTAATTTGATAGTCCCAAGTTGAAAAATAGGAGAGAGTCCTCCTGTCTTCCACAAGTGCAATCCAAACCCTCTAGTGTTCACGTTAACGTCCACGCGTCATAATCCAAGCACCATTTCACAAAGCCGAAAGTTAGCTGAAGCAAGTACTTTCACCCATGTAAGAAACCCAGGAATAAAAAGGTCCATCTAAATAGACGACACGGTCACAATTAGCATAAAAGCCCAAAGCTCAATACATTCAATATCCTAGTTATACATTAAACATTAAATACATACACACTCTGGTCTTGGTAATATTTGAAAAGAAAACATACTACTTACAGATTGACCCAACAGGAAACATGTTCCTCAATCATAGGACCTTATAAATTCAAACGGAATAGCACAAGAAAGCAATAGCTTCCTCTATCCACATGCTTGCCTACTTCTTCAGGTATAGTACCTGGTTAAGTACTCATCTATGAGGATGATTAGCGCCCCTTAATGGTATTGAGAAGTATAACATCTAAGGTAACAGAGTTCAAGCTGTTACATACCCCTCCGCTCAGAGCAAAATTTGTCATAACCATGGCAAATTTTAAGATTTTGTACATGATAGGTGTCACATTTATCAGGGTCTGAGATAAAAACAACTGCATAGTTTACAGGTCTTAACTTCTTCTTAACCCTGGCCGGACCTTTCCACTTGGCAGATAATTTAGCCATTACACCTTCCTCAGCTCTCGATAGGGGATGAGCCCGCACCCAAACCACATCACCTTCTTGGAAATGAGCTGGTTTTCGACGCTGGTCATAGTATTTCTTCTGTTTTGCCTGAGCTCGTTCCACATTAGACTTGACAATATTAAGAAGTTCACTTTGTTTATCAAGTGTGGTATAGGCAGGGTGACTAGGATCTGGCGGTCTCTGAAACGCACGCTCCATTGGGCCTTTAAGTCTCCTTCCTAGTGCTATTTCTGCAGGAGAGAATCCAGTGCTTTCATGAAAGGCAGTATTGAGGGCAAACCTGAATTCAGGAATCCATCTATCCCATAATTTGTGATGGTCGCCTACATATGAGGCAATCATTGTCTTCAGATTTCTGTTAACCCGCTCAGTAAGGTTCGTCTGGGGATGGTACGCAGTTGTTAGTTTTTGAACAACGCCCCACTGTTTGCACACAAAACTGAGGAGTTGGGAAGTAAACTGTGCTCCCCGATCAGACACTAGGTACGCTGGTGTGCCCCATCGAGTAAAAATCTCTTCCACCAAAATTCTTGCAATCTGTGGAGTTTTCGCTGATCTAAGTGGGAACATCTCCACCCACTTCGAACAGTAATCTACAATGACCATAAGATACTCATTTTGCTTGCTGCTCTTAGGAAAAGGGCCCATTAGGTCAACCCCCAGCATGAAACCAGGTTCAACTACAGGTGTAGATTGTAGCTGACCAGAGAGTTTAGAAAGTGTTGGTTTGTATCGTTGACATATCAGGCATTCTTTGCAATAATTCCATACATCTTTCCTTATGGTTGGCCAGTAAACTGTTTCCAACAGTCGGAGAAGAGTTTTGAGCTTACCAAGATGCCCACTAAGCGGATTATCATGAGCATACTGGATGAAAGCCTGGCGATGTAGTGGTGGGATGATGAGTTGAAGCTTCTGCCTGTTTTGTCCATCAGGAATCCATTTTCAAGTATATGATGCACTCTAGAAATATCAGGAGGCTGGGACTGGTCACGGATGGTAGAGACTATGTCCTGTATGTCTTGATCATTATTTTGGGCATCAGCAATCTGAGTTAGATCGACTGGCATGTTGGCAGATGGAGGTATTTGATTAAGGGCAATTAGATTAGGTGAGCTATCCCCATTTGGGATTCTGGAAAGCATATCTGGCACTATGTTACACTGGCCCTTTCTGTACTTGACAACAAAGTGGAACCCTTGGAGCCGAATGGTCCACCTGACCAGACGTGACGATGGCTTAGGATGGTGAAAGGCCCACGTCAAAGCTGCATGATCTGTTATAACTTCAAATAGGCTTCCCTCTAAATAGGGTCGCCACTTTTCAACAGCCCACACAACTGCCAAACACTCTTTCTCTGACACTGAATAGGCTTTTTCTGCCCCCCTCAATAACCGTGATGCATAGGCAATGACACGCTCCATTCCTTCTACTTCCTGGGTAAGCACAGCTCCTAAACCTACTTCACTCGCATCCGTCTGGACTTTAAAAGGTTTCTCGAGATCAGGTGCTGCCAGAATGGGTGCTTTGGTTAAATCCATCTTGAGTAGATCCAATGATTTCTGACACTGCTCTGACCAAATCCAGGTTGCATTTTTTTGTTTTAGTGCATGAAGGGGTGCTGCTTTTTCTGAGAAATTAGGAATGAATCTATGATACCACCCAGCTAATCCCAAGAATCTTTGTACTTCTTTCAGGGATTGAGGAGTGGGAAACGATCGAATAGCTGAAACTTTGTCTGGATCAGTTTTTATTCCGTCCCCAGAAACTAGGTGACCGAGAAACTTAAGAGACTTCTGAATAAAATTGCATTTTTTCATATTGAGGGTGAGACCAGCTTTGGATAGGCAATTGAATACCTGCTGGATGTGCTCGAAGTGCTCTTGTTCGTTTTTTGAGTAGATCACCACATCATCAATGTATACCATACAGCACTTCCCCTTCAAATCCCTTAGCACATGCTCCATCAATCTTTGGAAAGACGCTGCCGCATTTTTCAGGCCGAAAGGTAAACGTTGGAATTCATATAATCCTGCTGAAGTCACAAAGGCTGTTTTATGAATACTGTCATGATCCATGTCTAGCTGCCAATATCCGCTTTTCAGATCAAGGGTACTGAACACAGATGCACCATGCATGGACTCCAAAATGTCTTGAATCTGTGGCATTGGGTATGCATCCAAAGGTGTCTTGGCATTAAGACCCCGATAATCCACACAAAAACGCGTCCCACCATCTTTCTTTGGTACCACAACTACCGGTGAAGCCCAAGATGAGGTAGATGGACGTATGATATGTTTATCTAACATCTCCTTTACCTGTTCATCAATGAAAGCTTGCTTCTCCTTTGACACTCGATAAGCTCTTTTCCGTACAGACACCTCATCAGTGGTAAGGATTCGATGTTTAACCAACGTTGTATGACCGATGTCATGAGTACAAACTGTAGGCCAACCCATCATCAGACCCTCCAACTGAATCTGCCCCGGTATGCTAGTGTCTGCTTGGGCAGTCAGACTGTGGATAGCCTGAAGATCCTCTTCATTGCGTGATGGTAAAGATAGGGCAAAGTAGAAATGGACAGTATGTATCGTCGGAATGGTATCCTGCCAAATAAAGGGATGGGTAACCACCTCGTCCCCTTCTGTGGGTAAGATATACTGAACACGCTGAAAATCTATCACCATTCCTGACTTCAACAAAAAATCCATTCCCAATATAACAGGAACAGCCAGGTCAGAATCGTTCATGATGTAGAATTCAACCTCCACTGGCATATCATGCACTTTTGTTATCCAGAGTACTTTCCCTACTGCAGCTTGATGATGGCCGTTGGCCAGAAGAAACGTTTGTCCTCCGCTTGACAACAAAACTTCTTCCTTACTCAACTGTTTCCAAAGGGATTTTTGCATTAAAGATAAAGTACTACCAGTATCAACGAGTGCAGTTAACCGTTTACCTTGAATTTCAAGTGGAATGGTGAGGTTTCTGGGATTAAGCTGCAAATCCTCTTTAATGTTTTGCACAACTCTAGTATAGGATGGAGTGTTTCTTCTTTGTGACTCCTGACTCCCGACATTCTTCTTCCGCTGCTCATCAGCGTTCATCATGTTCCAGTACTTCTTGGACTCACCAATGTCTCTTTCAACTTGCATTCCAACCCTAACCAGTTCGTGGACTGACTGCAGGTTCCCTCTTAAAAGACTGGCCAGCCGAGGGTTGCAGTTCCTCAATATGGCCTGAATCATCTCCTTTTCCGCCATTCCCTTTTTCCACCTCAAACACAATGCCCGATAATGAAAAGCATAGTCCCTAAAACTTTCATTCACCCCTTGCCTCCTTTCCATGAGCTTTCTCATGGCCACTACTTCATAATCTTCATTTAAGAAAGCTTGAAGAAAAGACTCTTTAAACTGCTGCCAATCACGGACCCTTTCCTTCTCCGCAGTCCACCAATCTTTGGCCGTGTGACTCAAAACAGCAGTAAGGGAAGCTATCGTTTCTTCATCTGTTAATGGGCGGACAGCAAAATACTCCTCACAGCGCTCAATGAATGCAAGTGGGTCTTCATCGGGGTGATTGCTGAATTTAGGGAATTCAAGCTTGACAGGTGGATTAAACTGACTTCCTGACATACTGTCAGGTGTACAGTAGGTATGAGAATGAATGTCTTTGGCAGGTTTGTGTATAACATGTCTACTCGTGGATAGCTGAGGGGTTGAACTTGTTGGGTGGTACATCTGTAGTTTACGATCTATCTGCTTGTCTCGCCTTTTTAGACAATCCACCATAGATGTACCCAGATCTTTCACAAGCATCTCTAGGTATTTTTTCACCCTTCCACACTCACGATCAACATGATATGACACTTTTTCTTCGGTGGATCTAAACCGCTCCTCACAATCCTGTACGGACATTTGTTCTCTCACCTAATGTCGAAGGTTGCTGACATTTTTTTCCAGAGAATCAAGGCGATTGCTAATCTCATTAACTATGGTGGATTCTGCCTTAGGTTCTGTAGTCTCAGGATCTTCATAGACCTCTGGGAGTGGAGGAGGTGGTAGCTGAAAATCTTCCTCCGGGTCTTCCACACCAGCTCCATCTTCCTCATCTGAAATATATAAACTGCTAAAAGTATTGATCATCTCCTTTAATGGCTCTCGATGTGCTCTAAACGATGATGTTGAAAAGTCTGGGTCGGGTACAGGAACATCCCCTTCGCAAGCCTTTGAACTAGACATGATTTAATTGAAACCAATTTGTAGCAAACAAGTACCTTAAAGCCTTCCTAGTCCCTGTTCGGGCGCCATTTATATAACCGTTACCTGTTTTTTTTGGCTTAAGCTATATATCAGAGTAGGGAAAGCAAGACTTTATATTAGCTTAGGTATAGGTAAAAAAAACTAGTTTGCTTTGGTTTACACAGTTATACTTCTGAAGAATCAGACACAAGCTTTACGCTTATAATGTATTCACCAACCCCCAATCTCAAATGTTTACATCATACAAAAGAAAAACAAAAGAAAATAATAAACAAGGTAGAAAACAGAAAAACATCAGTTACATCAGTCATCAAACACGAACAGTTATGCGTTCAGGGAATCTGGACTGGAAAATGTGAATGATTAAACTTAGCTGATGGTGAAGTCGACAAGGCTGGGAAGAAAAGTCCTTGCAACAGTCAGTACTTTTAATTTGATAGTCCCAAGTTGAAAAATAGGAGAGAGTCCTCCTGTCTTCCACAAGTGCAATCCAAACCCTCTAGTGTTCACGTTAACGTCCACGCGTCATAATCCAAGCACCATTTCACAAAGCCGAAAGTTAGCTGAAGCAAGTACTTTCACCCATGTAAGAAACCCAGGAATAAAAAGGTCCATCTAAATAGACGACACGGTCACAATTAGCATAAAAGCCCAAAGCTCAATACATTCAATATCCTAGTTATACATTAAACATTAAATACATACACACTCTGGTCTTGGTAATATTTGAAAAGAAAACATACTACTTACAGATTGACCCAACAGGAAACATGTTCCTCAATCATAGGACCTTATAAATTCAAACGGAATAGCACAAGAAAGAAATTGCTTCCTCTATCCACATGCTTGCCTACTTCTTCAGGTATAGTACCTGGTTAAGTACTCATCTATGAGGATGATTAGCGCCCCTTAATGGTATTGAGAAGTATAACATCTAAGGTAACAGAGTTCAAGCTGTTACAATAGTAAATAGTTTAGTCAATAAAATAAACAAACAGTATACTGCAAATAAAATGTAATGAAAAGGCTATATAAAATATAGGCTATATAAAATAAAATGACACAACCCTGTCTATTTTTGTTAAATTTTAGTTTTATTGATCAGTAATAGACACTATAACAGTATAAGTAGCCTAAAAGGTATAAGAATATACAAGACAAGAAATAAAGTAAACGATTCAGACAAACATACAGCAGGATTCAACGTTAAAATAGCCAAAATATAAAGTTATGAAACTTCACTTTGCCCTCAGCCAAAATGATTTGCCATGGAACAAATGATAGATTAATGAGACCAAAGATCGCCCGTTATAGGCTATACACAAGACGAATTATATCTCATGTTTAACCACTAGACTAGAGACATCAGAGCCAGTGGCAAACGTCAGAAGCACTGGCCGAGGTACGGCTGTTCTCGGCGGGGTAACGTTAAAGACTGGATATCACAACTCCGAAAACGTCAGATCAATTTTTTAAATAGGCGCTATCATTATAAATAAACCACAGGTTTGACCTTTAAACAACTACATTGTCGACTGAAAAACTATTAAAACGACATTTCGTGACACAATAACAGTAGTATTTTTAAATGTCGCGGCTTTTCTCGTCTGTCTATGCGTGCTGACCCTGGTCGACGAGAACCCGCATGAGAGATGTGACGCAGGACGTAACCCCGCCCCCCGGGCGAGATGCCCCAAAATTTATGAATCCCGAACATTCTCGGCCACCGCGACACCGCGCGCACACACGTTTGAAGAAAGCTCGCCTAACATTTTTAGGCTAGAACATTTAATATATAGCCCATCGTAAACATTATTGATGCAGTCAAAAACTCTAAAACTACTTTGCAACCAGGCCAGATTTGGCTCCGTTTGGCTAGTTATCTGAAATTAAGGGAAATGTTAGTGGCTATGCCTATGGGAAGGAATGAAAATGTATTTCTTCATTTTATTTTAAATTATATTATACTGTATTAATAGTCTTTCTAGTTACATTAAGGCTACATGTATTAAAGCAAGAGTGCTCTGGGTAATATTTTATATCCTGTCAAAACATACATTAATCATTGCCATTGCATTTGTATTTTTCAAAGATGTCAGGGAAAAATGCAAAAAGATTTGTTTTTCCAAATTGTTTGGAGCAGTTTGTTATATATTTGTAATTTTGAAATATAACATTAAAGAGTATATTTGATGTGATGAATTGCTCTGTCATTTATCAGATTTGCTGGTTGCATTGATCAGAATTTTTGCTGGTTAATTATGAACAATAGGTAAAATTGGGGGGTGGGGGCGGGGCTCCATTAAGGCTCCTCCCCTAACCGCATGTGATCTCACTCCAAGCTTTTGATAAAACTTGAGAACCCTGGAACTGTAAATAACATCATACTTGAAGGCAAGGAACTGATCACTCCTTTTACATCTGTGTGTTTGTAGACAAACGCACGCCTCGAAGAGTGGATGACTTGTTTACTGAGTTTTAGGATATTAATCTGAATACATTTCAAAACACATTTTTCCTCTCCACACTGAGACAGTGGTTCAGCAAAAACAGCTTTTTGAAGTGGATAAACACATTTACATGTTTAAAAATATCTTGTAGGGTAATGTGCATATAATTCTTGATAACAGGGAAATCCCAGGAAATATGGTCAATGAATGAATGAGGCATTTTTATGGTAATAATTAGCATTTTGATCTGGCACCATATAATTGAGCTTTTATGTCGTTTTATGCTGGTGCTGTAAAAAGGATTTAAGCATTTTTAGATGATTTAGTGTAGAGGGACAATTTTTGGAAACTGCTAGTGTGGACTATAGACTGATGGACTACAAAAAAGATGGACGACGCCCCTTCACTCTCTTCCATTGGATAAAAGTGAAGCCGCCAAAGTCCTAATATGGCGCTGACATCTTGGGCAGATTTGGGACCCGAGTCTGTGCAGTTCAAGGTCCCGTCCTCACTCCCGCAGAAAGCTTAGGTCAAAGTTTACTGTGTGAAATAAAAGAGTTATGGACATGTAGAAATTAAAGTTGAAGCTCCAATCTGTTGGTGCCTCAGTGACTACTTCATTTAGAGAAGCTGTCAATCACAGCTGTCAATCATGATGTCACATTCATGTTTTTATAGCATCAAATAACAAACTAAGATCACAATATGACCAAAATTCAGTTTCACGGTATGACTAATTTTATATCCTGGAAACAATATATTTCACGATGTAGTTGTTTATAAATGTATTTATTCTCGAAAAATCGACAAAAAGGGCTTTGTATAATAAATAAACCAAAATACTTTAGTAATGAAAAGTACTTCAGCTTGTTTGATTTTTCTTTTTCTTTTATTTGGTAAATTATTTCTTTGTTAAACTATGTTGATAGCTAAATATAGTAAACAAAACACACTCATCAACTGTTAGATGAACTGATTGATATTAAATATAACTCAGAGGTGCAATTAAACTTTAAATAAAGTGTTGCTGAATAATTTTTCAATCTCATGTTATTGATTTACTTCATCAATCAGTTTATAATATCTGAATATATAATATTGAACAATTCTATTCATAATAAATTTGTTACTTTTAATTTTGTAGAATATTAGTAATACTTATGTTTTGTTAGTAAACAATAGTTATGTTTAGATGTGTTTCCCATGAGTAAAATGCGATCGGTTCATATAAGTGTCAAGTTGTAATCATGTATCAAATCAAAGGAAGATTTTATCAGCTGGTTCAGTGGCCAATTGTTTGGAGTTATATATATATATATTTATAACTTGCGCTGCCTATTTAGTAATTTTGCCTCAGATACAGGATTATACATTCGCTTTAACAAGCAGGTTTGTTCATTACCACGGCAACCGCTTGCGTGTCATGCTAAATGCGATTTTCGTGTTTAAAAAGTAACTATACATAAGAGACGGAAATATGCTGATAACTATTCATTATTTAAGGTTATTTCTATTCGGTACGATATTGATAAACTGTTGTTGTCAAGTAAGCTTCATGCTTTCCCCGTTGGGAACGTGCGCTCTGTAGCCTACGGGAGCTGCACTGCTCTACTGATGTGCATTTGTATATAAATATCACGTTAACAACAACCCTTTAGAAAACATAATTCCTTTGTGGATCCTCTTGATCTATTTTCTCCGTGTTTCTTTGACAAATCTCAGTGTCTCAGTCTCACGCACGCTACACGTGAGTTAACCAAGCCCACTTATTTACATGTCGCAGGTATACACGGAATAAAAAAATCTGTTACGGTTGACATTTTCTACCGTGGTAACGATGTATACCATCACCCAGCCCTAGATCACAAACTAAACTATTTAACAAAAGAACACTTAAACTTAAATCAGTGTGATAATTTTTTTTATTTGAAGTGTAATTTGATTGTTTAGTTTCCATCGTGTCCATTAGACTTCATGGGCAGGGGGGCTTTATGAGCTATACTGGGACCAGCTACCGGGGGCGATCGAGACTCAGTGTTTATGAGCTATACTGGGACCAGCCACCGGGGGGCGATCGAGACTCAGTGTTTATGAGCTATACTGGGACCAGCCACCGGGGGCGATCGAGACTCAGGGTTTATGAGCTATACTGGGACCAGCCACCGGGGGCGATCGAGACTCAGTGTTTATGAGCTATACTGGGACCAGCCACCAGGGGGCGATCGAGACTCAGTGTTTATGAGCTATACTGGGACCAGCCACCGGGGGCGATCGAGACTCAGTGTTTATGAGCTATACTGGGACCAGCCACCGGAGGCGATCGAGACTCAGGGTTTATGAGCTATACTGGGACCAGCCACCGGGGGCGATCGAGACTCAGTGTTTATGAGCTATACTGGGACCAGCCACCGGGGGGCGATCGAGACTCAGTGTTTATGAGCTATACTGGGACCAGCCACCGGGGGCGATCGAGACTCAGTGTTTATGAGCTATACTGGGACCAGCCACCGGGGGCGATCGAGACTCAGTGTTTATGTCCTATACTGGGACCAGCCACCGGAGGCGATCGAGACTCAGTTTTTATGAGCTATACTGGGACCAGCCACCGGGGGCGATCGAGACTCAGTGTTTATGACCTATACTGGGACCAGCCACCGGGGGCGATCGAGACTCAGTGTTTATGAGCTATACTGGGACCAGCTACCGGGGGCGATCGAGACTCAGTGTTTATGAGCTATACAGGGACCAGCCACCGGAGGCGATCGAGACTCAGTGTTTATGAGCTATACTGGGACCAGCCACCGGAGGCGATCGAGACTCAGTGTTTATGAGCTATACTGGGACCAGCCACCGGGGGCGATCGAGACTCAGTGTTTATGAGCTATACTGGGACCAGCTACCGGGGGCGATCGAGACTCAGTGTTTATGAGCTATACTGGGACCAGCCACCGGGGGCGATCGAGACTCAGTGTTTATGACCTATACTGGGACCAGCCACCGGGGGCGATCGAGACTCAGTGTTTATGACCTATACTGGGACCAGCCACCAGAGGCGATCGAGACTCAGTGTTTATGAGCTATACTGGGAACAGCCACCGGGGGCGATCGAGACGCTTTGGCTTCACTTTTCAGCACTTGTGCGGCACTCTTGGTGTGGACTGAGAGCATTTTGGGATGTAAATGCTGTTTTCAAATTGTGGCTTTTTCTATTTGACTACTGTAGGAGCTAAAATAGGATTACTTTATGTATGTTATAATTCAGTATCTCATATAATGTTACTCTGAGTTGAGCCCATCTAGGGGTTGAAGTTGGAGACTCAAGGCCTCTGGGGATAATGCACCTGTGACTTCACCTGGGGGTGTGGCCAGAGCCGAAAGTGACTTTGACCTCGCGGCCCAACTCCATGTGCAACAGATTCAATCTACATTATATCTTGGCAATCCTTTATCTGCATGACATTTAGATTTTTTTTTGTATTTTTTTATTTTATTTTGTATATATTTACAAGGGCTGGGCAAGTTAACGCGTTATCGCATTTATTAATTAATGCCGACAATTTTCTTATCGCACGTTAACGCACGTTTTTTAATTATTATTATTTTGAAAGTCCATTGCTCACTGGCTCTGAATACACATAGGCCTACAGTCAAACCATGATCACAGGAGGGGTGGGATGTTGGTCAGGCAGCAAATAACCCACCCAAACTAATAGTAATATTTAGATAACTAATAACTATTAAGATTCTGGAAACTCACAAACAGCGAGCTGAGGATCAGTCTCTCTTCCAATGATTTGTGCTGCGCGTCGTGTATAAAAAGTTATAAACAATTCAACTTCGGCAACGGGCGCGGGCACGTGCGTGAGGCGAGCATGACCGCAACAGTTTCACAGGAACGCACCCGCTTGTCGCTGCACCTTGTGCTTGACCACTTCACCTGACTCTAAAGGCTGATTTATACTTCTGCGTCGGACCTACGCCGGAGCCTCTACTACGCGTTGGTTTTCATTTGTATCTCTGCGTCCTTGTCCGCGTTGACGCACAATTACACATGCAGAGGGAACATGTGAAACCCGGGGAGCGGTTCTAGCGATCACAAACTACTTTTTGCAAACTACATGTTATTGCACTTTTGTGTATATAGCAGTACATTTAAATCAAAAGTGCGCAATACACTACTTTAGAATTTATTATTCAATTTTGCGCATAACAATGTGATTAATCGCGACTAATCGCAAGAAAATCGTGTGATTAATCGTGATTAAAAATTGTAATCATTGCCCAGCACTAATATTTACTTTTTTGTAATAAATACTACTTCAGTTTGAAATAACTATGCTATGGACAAAGGACCCCTATGGTCAGTGAGTGACTTCTCCATAACGACCACATATTTCACAATATTTGACTTTATTTGATCTTTGTATTGCCAATTATTTATTCATCTATTTTTCTGTTTTTTTATGTGCTACTGCTGCCCCTTTAAAGAAAAGCACCCTGAACCCCAACTTATTGTGCAGTATTTACTCTCTTCTAGACTTGTTGGCTGTAATCTCAGTGGTCAGGATTGTGAAATTGTGTCATCAGCTCTACAATCCTCAAACTCTGTCCTGAGAGATCTGGATCTGAGTAACAATGACCTGCAGGATTCAGGAGTGAAGATTATTTCTGGAGGACTGAAAAGCCCAAACTGTCAGCTGCAGATACTGAGGTATTTAAGAACATATGAGAGATTATTTACAGTCTGCCGGTCGTAATGTTGATGTGTATTTCTAGATGGTCTAACTGTGTATGTCTGTAGGTTGTCTGGCTGTATGGTGACAGAGGAAGGCTGTGGTTATGTGTCTTCAGCTCTGAGTTCAAACCCATCACACCTGAGAGAGCTGGATCTGAGTAACAATGACCTGCAGGATTCAGGAGTGAAGATTATTTCTGATGGACTGAGAAGCCCAAACTGTCAGCTGCAGATACTGAGGTATTTAAGAACATATGAGAGATTGCCGGTCATAATGTTGATTTGAGGTCGACCGATAGTGGATTTTACCGATACCGATATTTAGGTTTGACCGTAAATGCTGATAACGGATAATTCAACCGATATTTTTTTAAATGGATACTGGATTAAAAACAAACATAACACTCACAAGTAAAACAGTGCTGAACTGAAATGTGCTAAATTAAATAAATATATAAATATGAATATATTCAAATGAGAAGTTCTACAGAACGAACTAAGCTTAAAATAATTTAAACATAAATATATCACAAGTTCCGTTAGCTATAACCTAGAAACATACCTACATTTCATAGGTATGACTTTGCAAGTCGTATTTGTTAACAAGGATGCATTAGCTAGCTTTCATGAACTATATGCATTATGCAATATACGTTTTTACTGCATGTATTAATATGAGCAATACAATTGAACCTTTATCATTCATGTTAGTTCATCAAAGTACATTAACTAAGGTAATAACAGATAAAATAAGAATTAAAACTCCATTTCAGATGCATTAGTAAATGTTAAAATTAACAAAACAACAATGAATAATACTTCTACATCTTTTATTAACCTTAGTTAATGCTAAAAATGGAATCCTATTGTAAAGTGTTACCATTTCATATAATCCCAAAGATTCATTCTTAAAGATGGCCATTAAAATTTAATAAAGACCTATATTGCGTATACGTAATATAGCCTATGTATGGTCTCTCACTTTATTTGCTTCTATTTTAGAACAGTTGATTATCTAATCAAAATAACAAGATGTATTGTTGTGATAAAAAATAACCTAAATCGAACGCGTTTCTGATTTGTTTATGTTTCTGTCGGCTACATGAACAATGTTGAGAAAGCAATCACGTCACTAGTTTTAAATATGCAACTTCGTCGGCTAATGAATGCATAAAAGTGACCAGCTGGATATAAAATAATCGGCAAAACCGATGAATCGGTCGATCTCTAATGTTAATGTGTGTTTCTAGATGTTCTGATTGTGTGTGTCTGTAGGTTGTCTGGCTGTATGGTGACAGAGGAAGGCTGTGGTTATGTGTCTTCAGCTCTGAGTTCAAACCCATCACACCTGAGAGAGCTGGATCTGACTAACAATGACCTGCAGGATTCAGGAGTGAAGATTATTTCTGATGGACTGACAAGCCCAAACTGTCAGCTGCAGATACTGAGGTATATAAGAACATATGAGAAATTATTTACAGTCTGCCGGTCATAATGTAGATGTGTGTTTCTAGATGTTCTGACTGTGTGTGTCTGTAGGTTGTCTGGCTGTATGGTGACAGAGGAAGGCTGTGGTTATGTGTCTTCAGCTCTGAGTTCAAACCCATCACCCCTGAGAGAGCTGGATCTGAGCTACAATCACCCAGGAGAATCAGGAGTCAAGCTGCTCTCTGAAAAACTGAAGGATCCAAACTGCTCACTCCAGATACTCAAGTATGTGGGACAATAAGAGGCCGGTTTACACCTGGTATTAAGATCTGCCTCAGGTGATCTGACCACAAGTCGGTTACTCTCATTTGGATGTAGAGCAATACCAGCGTAATGGACGTGACATTTACAGTCAAAACTTGAAATATAAACTCTCATAGAATGTATACATTACCAATATATTGAATAGGGCTGTCAAGCAGTAGGACACTCACGAACACGATGATGAAGGCAAACGTAGTCTTTAATAAATCTACAGGCAGATAAATCCAAACAGAGAGAACGGCTTTCAACACATGTAACACAGACAAGACCCGACAGCAAGTGAATAGACACAGAGGACTTAAGAATACAAGCAAATGAGGATAACACACCCAACAGAGGTGGGTAGTAGGCTAACCATGGTTGTAACAAAGTAGGCTACATTTACTTCGTTACGTTGGGCGACGTTCCTCTCCTTACTTTATTTTAATGCAATACATGTTGTTAAATGCATAGTTTATTCCAAGCGCGCTGTATCTTTTTTATGGGCATGAGCGATGCTCAATTTACAAATTAATCACTCTTTTGAGTAGATTCTGTTCAAAGACTTCATCAAACAAGTAGAGTAGTAGGCTAAGTATATGGCATTGGCAAGCAGTTGCCGCACAGACACCATCTGTTTTGCCCCACTCTCGCTTCCTCAACTCTCTGATAATCTTCATTTTCATGTAACTCTTGAGTGGGCCTATCGTCTTCCTGATTTAAGCCTACGGTGCGCTCGGGTTTAAACTGAAAAGGCTGAACGGCAGACATGTTCATATCGCTACCTGTCAAAACGTAGCTAGCTAGCCGGTATGTTGGAAAAAGAATAACCGAAGCTGCTACAGCGACTAGGCTACAACCAGGCAACAATCTATACACGTCACTACCCAGAATGCAGTAAGACGTAAATGACTATGGCGGCCTACGAGTGAATGGATTTTCTGCTTTTTTTAATAAAAACAAAAACATTTGGAGTGTTTCTGTATCACCTTTTTATAGGTGACGCCCACGTTAATCTTATAAGGCCAACATGCTGCACTAAACGGGGTACCCTTTAAGATGAAATTGGCCTCCCTATCTGTCATTGTGAGTGTGCGTTTTCTTTTTTTTTTTTCTTTTTTTTTTTTTTTCGAACGATAATCGACTTTTGGCAGAAATTCACATCCCTAGTGGAAAGCGTTGCAAACTGAAAACAAAGTCTTCGAAGAGTTCTGCTTTGTCTTTATATTTTCGTTGGCAAAATTAAGCAAAACAGATAATATTGTCTAAAATAACACATTAACTTCTGATTTGTTGAACTGTTGTATAAAATCAGTATCGCATTTCCACTCGTGCTATTCTGGACAGAAAAACCGTATTGTGTGATATTTTGCATTAAATTGACAGCCCTAATATTGAAGCAACTGTTCTGACCCGTGAAAATGAAAAAATATCAGTTTTTAATTGTGTTTTATATTTTAGATGAGGGAAAGGGTAGTAGAAGTAAAGGGAAAAAGAATAATAATCAAAAGAGAAGAACGGATGATTATAACTAATACATACGAAGCTAAAGCAGAAGCTAAGCAGGGCTGAGTCTGGTTAGTACCTGGATGGGAGACCTTCTGAGAAAACCAGGTTGCTGCTGGAAGAGGTGTTAGAGAGGCCAGCAGGGGGTGCTCACCCTGTGGTCTGTGTGGGTCCTAACGCCCCAGTGTAGTGATGGGGACACTGTACTGTTAAAGAGCACCGTCCTTCGGATGAGACGTTAAACCGAGGCCCTGACTCTCCGTGGTCACAAAAAATCCCAGGATGTCTT
>JAZAVI010000185.1:2500-10000 GCA_036326025.1 Chrosomus eos | reverse complement strand
ACAGTTTTTTTTTTCTCTCATCAAAACTTAATAGCCTATCTTCATCAGTGGTTACAGTCTATATCAAGCAGGGAAACGTTTGTGTGCATTTTATTTTGTGATTTCACCGGAATGAATAGAGAGTGGCGATAGATTGAAACGCGCCTCCCAGTGAAGATTGCGCAACTCACGCAGCGCGTCGTCCATGCAACTGATAGTACACGAGCGCTCAGCTTGATTTAAAAAACAACAGATTTTAGCCATCTCTTATTTAATAGGGAACTAAATTAATGATCTGCTAGTTAACTGGATATGTTTTATTTATTTGTATTATGTACATCCTTGCCTTAATGTTTCAAAACGTGAATGAGTGTGAAACCATAGTAAAAAACAATTGGCGTTGATTGACGCCAATCGGACGTTAATGTTTTTTCCGTCTATTTGAAAGTTGGGCTAATAATAATGTTGCATTCTATACGGCCTGATTATGTCAATTTTTAAGTTGCATAGCCTGCCTCCAGTTTTCCTCAACTTGACTAATTAAGAGGCGATATTTGACCGGCATATCATCAAAATGTCCGTAAAACGAAACCTCTGCCGGTCACTTTGACCGGCACCATTTTTTTCTAGCGGAAAAACTGGTGTGTGTGTGTGTGTGTGTGTGTGTGTGTGTGTGTGTGTGTGTGTGTGTGTGTGTGTGTGTGTGTGAGTCTTTCCTTTAGTAAATGAATCTGAATCATGTTTGTGTTTTATAGTGTGGATCATTGTGGAGAGTTCAGAATTACAGCAGGAATACACAAATGTAGGTCTACACGCACAATCATTCAGTGATTTGTTGTTGATTTGTGTCATTTAGTGAAATGTTTCTCTCTTCTTGTGTTCAGGGGTCTGTGATCTCACACTGGATCCAAACACAGCACACACTCGACTCGTTCTGTCTGATGAGAACAGGACAGTGACGTGTGTGAAAGAGCAACAGTCGTATCCTGATCATCCAGAGAGATTTGATTATGATGATGTTCTTCAGGTTCTGTGTGGGGAGAGTCTGACTGGACGCTTTTACTGGGAGGCTGAATGGGGCGGAAATTATGCTGGTATATCAGTGTCATATAAAGGAATCAGCAGGAAAGGATGGATGAGAGACTGTGTGTTTGGATACAATGATAAATCCTGGAGTCTGCTCTGCTATAATAACGGATTCTCTGTCCGTCACAATAATAACATCACTGATATTCCTGACGTCTCTTCATCCTGTAAGAGAGCAGGAGTGTATGTGGACGTGTCGGCCGGCTCTCTGTCCTTCTACAGCGTCTCTGACACACACACACGAACACACTTACACACATTCATCACCACATTCACTGAACCCCTCTATGCTGGATTTAGGCTTTATAACTCTTCAGTGTCTCTGTGTGACATTAAACAGCGTCCTGAGAGAAACAACAGTGACACACACACAACCGGGTGAGTGAAATATACTGTGTCTTAGAGAAGGATTTTTCCAGACTGAATAATAGTTCAATCCTCTGTTCTTCATACGGCACTAAACACTAGAGATGCACATATTGGGTTTTTACTGATACTCGATATGCTGATATTTCTCATCATACTGTATTTTGGCCAGTATCAATACATATATATTTTTCCTTTGTTTGGAAAGAACACAGTCTCTCCTGTGCAGGGACTATAAACAACTTATTGTTATTAATTTGAGTTTTGAGCTAAATCTATTTCTTCATTCAGTTTCAGTGTTAGTCACAGCATTATATACCAGTGGTTCCCAAACTTTTCCATTCCAGGACCCACCTAGACAAGAATAAACTATCTCAAGACCCACCAAAATATAAAATCATTTTTAAAGCATGAATGTGGGGTGGGAGGCATTAGTTCTCTTTGGAACAGTTTTTTTCCTTGTTATAGTATGAATGAAAAGTTCAATTGCAATACAAACTGTTGGCACATTATCAGAAATTGAGAGCAGAAATTGAGAGCCTAACAGCGTAAAGGCTGTTGAAATAATGTGAAGAATACTGAGTAGTTTTTGTCTGCTGCCTCGACTGATTTACCAGACATGACAGAACAAATTTAAAGATATGAAAAAAAGATTAAATAAGTATAATCATAACCGAAGGTTTGATATGACAAAAATCAGAATATAAAAAATATAATAGACTAATAATTTTATATGACAGTAGCCCAAGGACCTTGAATTTCAATACTAATATTTATGCTGCGAGTGTCGTTAAACTCATTGCGTTGTTCAGCGCAGAAAACGCTTTCGTGCTCGTGTGTGTACATGTGAAATACTTTTTATAGGTTATATTTTTGCGTTGTAGCAAAATGCATGCAAGGGAACGCAAACAACGCACTCTTACGACGACCATATCTCTGAAATACAACAGTGCTGTGTTAAACCGACGACAGAGAAATCAGTGCGATTTGTTTCATGAAGCGCGCGCTTGCGACATGTTGTGTTAACAATTTCAGGGTCTCGGAGCGGCGCGGTTCATTAAGCGGTTCTGTGCGCATTATTAACAAGTAGAAACTCATTTAATCAATCACTGCTCTGCAATCTGCATGAGATCGCATTACAACGGATAATTCAAATGTCACGAAAGGCTGATTCAGGTCTCTGCTGCGTTTCCCAAAAGCATCGGGAGCTAAGCTGATCGTAGAGACAGTGATGTAGTGGTGCCTGGAGAAGTGGGTATACTCTTAATTTATGCCCCCAAATTTTTTTTAAGCGTCCCAGCAAAGGATGAACGCTCTGTGTTATAAACAGTGACATGTAAGACTAGTCATATTAGTATTGAATATACAAGACATAATATAGAATATAATTAATAGAATAGATCATAGAATTACTAATAGCCTATTCTTGCATACCAGGGCCGTACACTGGATTTTATAAATTCAAAGTTCCAATAAATTAGAAAATTTTGATTTTCCTGGTCTCGACATGAGCATTTTAAGGTAAAAAAAATGGACAACAGTAGCTTTAAAAGCATCTCGGTGGGCAGTAGCATGAAGTATTTGATCAGTTTAAATGTCGCAATGAATGATCCACTCCACAAAATAGAAATGCAGAATGTTTATGCTTATTGTTGACAATGCACAATCACATATTAAAAACAGAAATGGCCTTGAATAAGAAATGATTCAAGGATTATTTTGCATAGATGTTACATTTCAAACAAACGCCATGCAATCCTTCTGTGTCCAGAGGCATAATGAGCAATTAGTATGAGCATCAAAGATCAGTTTCAGCTTCTTTTTCTTTCCTAAATTAGCCTAATCAATGTTTTTGGACTAATCGGTTAATTTAATCAATGGTTCAATTGCTCACTCATAAAGATAGTCACTATTGTCGCCGCCTTCTGGCTTAATGATGCAAGTTGCGCAAACACAGACAAGCGGAGTGATACAAACAACACATTCAAGGTAACGTTACAAAATATAGGCTACAATAATAATAGCAATATATTTAATAGGGTGCTTGTGTTGTTAAATTGAGCTGATCATTTCCACTGTCTTTGATCAAACTGATTAGGCCTATTTCTGTCGGTCATTTAAAACTTCTATTGAAAAAAAAAAAACAGCTGTTTATTTTAGCTACTTGGATCTTATCCCGCACTGTATGATCGTTAACTGAAATGAAGCGTCGCTTTCGGATTCGTGCTCGGCTCGCGCTTCTGTGAACAAAAATCCGAGCGGGTGTTTTTGAGTGCTGAAGCAGCTCAGATGAGAAGGTCGGTTATCGTCGCGATGGGCGAATCCTTGCAGCACAAAATTAGAGTTAGCCTAATATTAGTGAATTATTTCACAACTTTCATTATATAGGCTACCCTGACTGGGTGTTTTTTATTAATTTAACGTTTACTACTAAATTATGCGCATCAGAGGGGATTTAGAAGTGGGTATACGCAATGCAGACTGAAAAAGAAGTGGGTATACGCCGTATACCTGCGTATACCCTGCACTACACCACTGCGTAGAGACCATAAGTGGCAACGGTTTTACGATCTACTTAGGCAAACGATGCTTTTGGGAAACCCAGCGCCTTTCGTGACATTTGAATTCTCCTGTGTAATGCGATCTCATAGCGATTTCTATTTAACGTTGGTACATCGTGCAAAAGGTTTGTGTGTGTGTCATTCATGAAACGTAAATTTAGCTGCAGCCAATAGTGACTGCGCGACCCACCTCTTTCCAATCTGCGACCCACAAATGGGTCCCGACCCACAGTTTGAAAACCCCTGTTATATACTACCTTTATATTTTATATTAATGTTATAGTCAACTGTTCATTGTTAGTTCAGGTCCATTAAATAATATTGACAGATACAACTTTTGATTTTAATAATGTATTAATAAACGTTGAAATAAACATTTACTGAGATTAATAAACACTTTAGTGTTTTTCATTGTTAGTTCATGCTAACTAACGTAGTTACAGTCACTGGCGAGTTTTATTGATTAGATTATTCAACAATGAATCTTGTTTGTGCATAAACCCCCTGACTCTTTGCTTCTGCCTTCTTCTGGTTCTTCACAGGTTCTCTGAGCCCAAACCTTCTGGGCTGGATATTCACCCGCTGCTGAACTGCCAGTCTTGTGTCCATATAGCTGATTCTGATCAGTGGCTTCAGATTGAGCCGTCGGCCTGTACAGATGAAGGAGGGTCAAAGTTCAGGGTCAGCACTGACCCAGGCCGTTACGAGTGTGTCAGGACCAGAATGCGATGGGTCTGTGACTGTGTCGTCAGCCTTCAGTACCGTACCGTAGACGGACTCTTCTTCAACGCAGAGCTGGAGAGGCTGCAGTGCAACCGGATCGCTCCAGTGATGGACGTGACGGTGATCTCAGGGAAACTGGAGGAAGTTCATCTGCCCCATTACGCCTGTTTAGGAGAGTCTGACCCCTCTCTCAAAGATGCTGTGAAAGTCCTCACCGTAAAAGACGAGGGAATAACCACAGAATCTGTGCAGTTGACCCGATTCCATGCTAAGATTGTCCAGCCATCCTTCTCTCTGAAAACATTAATTATAAGTTGGCTAATGCGAGTGGAAGAACACTGCGATCTTCGTCTCTACATGCGTTCTAAAGATCCTCTCATTCTACATCTCTACCTTTTTCCATTTGATGATTGTGCAAAAAAACAAGTTGAGGACGATGAACACTCTTTTTCATCGTGCATCATCCCGCATCCCAGACCTGGCAGGCCACTCCGGATGAACACGCCACACATTCTCGCCGTTCCTGGTGCCGCTATCCATCCCAAAGAAGGGATCACACTCACAAGAGAAATTCCTCCAAACTTCTTCAAGGTCAAGATTCGTGTGGAGAATGATCTTCAAATGACTCTTATCAGAGAAGAGGATCAGAAGACCGTCTGGACTGCAACCATTGAGAAAGATGATCTTGATCTAAATCATCCTCAGAGAAACGAGCCGCGACTGAATAGTGAGGCAGATAAAGCAAGATATTTTGATAACCATTGGTCAGATCTCATTCAGGATGTTACTAATGTCCAGATCATTGCAGATAAACTGTGTCAGTGGGAACTAATTCATAGGGAAACATATTCAGAAATCATACAGAGTGTAACCAGTCAGGAGAGCATGAGAAAGATCTGTGACATTATAAGCAGACACAGTGATGCAGTGAAAGCTAAACTCATCTCAGTTCTTCAGGAAGAGAAGCTTTACCACTTTTGAACATTGGTGTCCGGATCCTGTCCTGACAGTCTTGTCTGTTGTGTCTCTGTTCAATGTCTCCTTGTTTGTCTTGTGTCTGAGCACACGGCTTTGTCTGTTGTTGTGAGGGGTCCATCTGAGAATGGCTCTTCCCTCGCTTTCTCAGAACCTCTATCTCGACGCAATGCAGAAAAGGTCGTAATAAGAAACCCCTAGCCCAGTGTGCTACAGCCAGGGTAAGGGAACTGTCTGGGCTAATAAAACATATAAACATTTAGAAAGTTCTGCTGTAATAGGAGCTTTTGTTCTGTTCTGTACATCTCAGCCATATGAGTCATTAGTCATATACACGAGGGACTTCCTATCTCCGGTCTCTTTCTAACAACATGTTGCTTTCTACAGGCATGTCTCTTATTAAAGGCAGTTAGACGCTTGCTATTTACTCATGCGCTTAGTAGGACCAAAATCCAGCTGAATTCAAGACTATATAAGAAGAGGACCGAGAGAGACTCGCCGCTCTTCCTTGCGATCACCGATCTGACACACCAGCAGTTGTCAGAGGCAAGAAGCTTCAAGCCTAGCTAGTAAATGGTAAATGGACTGCATTTATATAGCGCTTTCATAGACCCAATGGCCACCAAAGCGCTTTACATTTTGCCTCTCATTCACCCATTCACTCACACATTCATACACCGACGGCGGTGTCAGCCATGCAAGGCGCCATCCAGCTCGTCGGGAGCAGCTGGGGTTAGGTGTCTTGCTCATGGACACCTCGACACTTGGTCAGGTGGAACCGGGGATTGAACCACCAACCTTTCGGTTTGTAGACAATCTACATGAACCACTGAGCCACTGCCGCCCCATCTGTTCCCCATACAACCCCATAGTATCCATCTGTTAGTTAGTACTCATTTATGATCTGTAACAAGTATTCCTTTTTCATTTGATTCTTTTAATACATTTTGTCACATTTATTATAATCATCTGACTGGACCTTGGATCATTGAGTGCGAGTCACATTCTTCTAACTGGATCAGGACGATCCTTCCTGGCAGTGTCGGCTCCAGAGATGTTCTGTTGCAGGTGCTATGGGGATCCTCAACACTTAAGAGAAGCTGCTTTGAGTTTTGGGGCGTTTCATTATGGAGGTCGCATCGTACCACCCTTGTTATATATATATATATATATATATATATATATATATATATATATACTGTATATATATATATATACACACACACACGTACATGCCCGCATTAACTTGTTCCGAGACTATAAGTGTATATATATATTAGGGCTGTCAGTTAAACGCGCTATTAACGGCGTTAACGCAAACCCATTTTAACGGCGTCAATTTTTTTATCGCGCGATTAACGGTCTTTTTTACCTTGCAAACTTTGTAGTTTTCTTTCACATGCTTTTGCAACAGGACGCGGCATGCGAGCGCTGCGCTATGAAACCCATTCATTTCAAAGGCTTGCGCCGCGCGAGTGCTTCGTTGACCAAAGCGCAAGCGGATCTAGACCGTAAACAAAACAACAGGCACGCCGCACACACTCGTTTGGGCTTGCGAGCCGGCCAAATAGTTAACCTGGTTTGAGTGGATGACGAGCGCGAGACGCCGAAATGGATGCCAATAAGATTCTGAATGGAAGGTTTACTTTTAAAAAGTCTGAAATACCGCTTGATGATGGCCAAGCACACGCGCGCGCACGCACGCACGCACGCACGCACGCACGCACGCACGCACACACACACACACACACACACACACCTGATGCGTCAATATCAGGACCTCGTCAGTATTTCTTTCACCCTTTTATTG
>JAZAVI010000184.1:0-102663 GCA_036326025.1 Chrosomus eos | reverse complement strand
AGTGCTGTGGTACCTGCACATGTGTGACGGAGTGTGTTGATGTCCAGATGTGTGGTCTGGTTGCTGATGGGATTGTTCAACACACAGCTGTAGGTGTTTTTATCCTGATACTCCACCTCCAGAGGTAGAGAGAGACTGATGCTGAGATCAGACGCACTGATGCTGGACAATACACTCATTCCTGCGTACCAGGAGAGAGTCACATGACTCACATTCACCACTGACGAACACACCAACGAACATGATGATGAAGAACAGTGTGAAGAGTTATTGATGATGACAGGAACAGGCAGACGAGCTGAGAAAGATTAGAAACATCAGTAAATCAGACTATCTGTTGAGGGAGTGTTTGTGGTATTCAGATTTATAAAACAAAATTAGATGCCAGTATCAGATTAATTAGACCAAAAAAAAAAAAAAGCGTTCAGAGGGTTAAAAAGTTAATGCCAAAAATGATTGTGTATTTTTAGGATATTTAGGACATGTCTACTTCAAAGTGATTAACAAATAAAGAGAGCCAATAATAAACTCACTATAGACAATGAGACTGAACCTCTTTCTCTCACTGTTGATCTGTCGTTCATAATCTCCAGCATGTTCAGTTGTCATGTTTGTGATGGTCAGAGATCCAGTTTGATTGTCCAGCTTCAGTCTGTCTCTGAATCTCCCATCAAGAACATCATCATATACAGTGATTCTGTCGGCCGTTACATTGATTTCTGCTATTGAAGTGTTTTTATTTCCAAACCTCCACTGAATCACATCATCATCCTTTATTTTAGTATGACGAGCTTTTAGAGTGACTGAATCTCCCTCCATCACTGACATTTCAACTGAATCATCAAACACACACAGAACAAACAGAAACAGGGTTGGTCACAGATAAACAGATTGTAATTGTTTATTAAATTAAAGATTGAAATTTTAATTTGAAATAATGAATACCTTAAAACAACACAAACAAAAAAAACAAATGGTGTATGAATTCATTTAAATGCTGTCATTATATAACAGGTGTAACTGTTTTTGAACTCACCATTGACAGTGAGAAAGAAACTCTTGATACTCTTGGTCTCGTTGTTGATCTGTAGTTTATAACGTCCATCATGTTCAGTTCTGATGTTTGTGATGGTCAGAGATCCAGTTTGATTGTCCAGCTTCAGTCTGTCTCTGAATCTCCCATCAAAAACATCATCATATACAGTGATTCTGTCGGCCCGTTTATTGATTTCTGCTATTGAAGTGTTTTTATTTCCAAACCTCCACAGAATCTCATCATCATCCTTCATTTCAGTAAGATCGGAGTTTAGAGAGACTGAATCTCCCTCATTCACTGATATTTGAACTGTAACTCCAAACACTGAAAAGAGAGTTTTTCAAATCACTTGATGTTGGTTTGCTGAAGCTTCACTAAAAAACTTTAATTCATTTAAATGTGACATAAATAATATTCTGCAGCATTACAAAGACAAACGTTGATGAATAAAAAGAGAAATATATTTATATATGGAACATTAATCTAAAAGAGACACTTTTACTGTAATGTTTAATGTCACACTCAAACTAATTGTGACGATCTGCGGCTGGAGTGCCCGCTTGAGCCTCTGGGGGGCACTCCTTGCTAGTTTATTGTTTCCTTCATGTTTTACCCTGGACTGATTATGGTTTATTTGTTGCACCTGTTTTAGATTTAGCGTCCCTGATTTAAGCCTGTGTTTTCCCTTTGTTCGGGGCTCAGTATTGTAAGTGTCTGACTGCATCAAGTGTTTTCCTAGTTCCTAAGTGTTTTCTAGTTTCACGGTTCCTGAACGCCTTGCCTGTTTCTGGTCTTCCTGTTTGCCTTATCCCTGCATTGTATGTTTGCTGATCTGGACTGCTTACCTGGTTTTGACCCCTGCATGTTTCTCTGCACCTGTCTCTGGATTCTCCTCTTAATAAAGCCTGCGTTTGTATCACCTCTGTCCATGTTCCATGCAGTAATGATGTTGAGTATCGGAGCTTCATATTTATTTTGTTATATTTAATGAATAAATCACTAATAACTGAGCTTAGAGCTGAATTCAAGCTTGATCTGGCAGTAAAATCACAGTTTAATTATTTTTGTATATGATAATAACAGTGAATGTTGATCTTCTCTAACTAATTTAACCAGTAATTATCTCATGAACAGAACAGCAGAAACAACAGAAACCAGAAAAACATGTTTAAAACTCACCAGCCAGATGCCACAAACACAAACTGAACAAAACTAATTTGAGAAACATTTAATTCATCGTTTCAGTCCACGAATATGAAAAGCCAAACTCTACAAAACCGCTTCAGTAATAGATACTGTTCAGTGGGTTTATTTTCAAAAGTGTCCCGTGAAGTTGAAAAGTTCAAATGTTGTTTTAGTGAGTCTTAAATTTACACTGTGTAATATTTTAAGTTGATTTTTAGCAAAAATTATTCAAAATTATGTTCTCGTTAATGTGTAATCACTTCAACCAACTATTCTAGTATTCTCGTAAGTGTATAATCTGCCATTCAGAATACATACGAGTGAGTCGCTCGATTAGTGGCAGCCATGTTGCGCATCCATCTTGAAAATACATTAACCTAAGAGGGACATACCTGGAAATTCAAGCTTTGCCTTTGGCATTTTAACATTTATCCAGTGAGACTCAAACCAGTGTTATTTCAGTATCATTGAGATACTATTATAATTTTTACTAATATTTTGAAACTGTTTTTATTTTTTATTTTACATTTTCATTTAAGTTGAAGTTTTAGTAATTGTGTTTTTGTGATTGTTAGTCATTATTTTTTCTAAATGTTAATCTTCTGTAGCGTGTTTCTTCCTAGCTAGTAATTGGCTATATTAGCTTAAAACATCCACCCTGTTATGACACACATTGAATTGTAACAGGGAGGACAGCTTCTATCCTTTAATGCTAAAAGGCCTCGACACACCAAGCTGACGGTTGACCATCGACCAACATCGGGACGTTGTTGAGCGTCGTCCGCCTGTTTTTGTGGTGTGTTCTGAACCATCGTCACCAGTCGGACTTCATTGCTCTGTTGTGAATGGCTTTTAATGCACATTAGTTAAATCTGCTCGCTAAACGTCACTAGATGACATCATACTGGCGAGTCTCGGGAACTAAGGTTTGTCCAAGAAGCTGCTAGGTGAGATTTTATGAAAAAAGTCACTAAAGGTAAAGAAAACCCTAATGATAAACAACATAGCTAAATTGGCAACACTGACTTAGTTTTTTTTTTTTTTTTTTTTTTTGTCCAACTGAGCATGTTGAATTGAGAAGAGACAATAGTCTGACTGGCTGCACATAAATAACAGTCTCGAGACGACGACGACACATTCAGCTTTCGTCCCCGCTAGTTCTTTTACAACTTCTTGATGTGTCAAGGCCATAAGAGTAATGTCTACTACATTTTAAATATTTTTTATATATCAGGATATCAAAGCTCAACTTGAATTGAAAGCCAATGCATAGTAATGGGTCTTAAGCAAGGACTTGCATATTTCAATGGTCTGAGCTTTTCTTACATAAGTAGGTAGGCTATTCCCGAGGTTTGGAACAAAGGCCCGGTCACCTTTGTTTTTTAACCTGGATCTGGGCACATCGAGGAACATCTGATCTGAAGACCTGAGTGCTTTGACAGGTATGTGGACATGTAAAGATTTTAAAAACAATTAATACAATTTTAAATTAAATCCTGAAACGAACAGGAAGCCAGTGAAGTGTGGCCAAAACCGGTGTAATGTGGTCGCGTTTTTTGGTCCCAGTTAAAAGTCGAGCTGCTGCGTTCTGGACTAACTGTAACCGACGAAGGGATGACTGATCCAATCCAACATACAAAGAGTTACAGTAGTCTAAACGGGACGTAATAAATGCATATATGACTCTTTCAAAGTCTTCAAAGTCTTTGCGTAGCAGGTATTGCTTGACCTTGGCCAAAAGTCTCAGCTGGAAGAAACTGTTTTTATCAACTGAACTAATCTGTTTGTCAAATTTAAAAGCATTGTCAAAAATCACACCCAGATCTTAGTAAAAGGTAGAATATGGGAACCTAAAGTACCAAGAGCATCTACACAGGCACTAAAATGTACAGCACACCCAAACACAACAATTTCAGTCTTATTATCATTTAAACAGAGAAAATTCTGATCCAACCAAATTTTGAGATCACTCAAGCAGTTCAACAGGCTGGACAGCATCCTTCTCGTTGTTTTTTACAGTCAAATAGATTTGTACATCATCTGCAAAGCAGTGGAAAGAAATGTTGTGTGTTTTTTTTTTTTTTAAATGGACCCTAAGGGCAGCATGTACAGAGAAAAGAGCATGGGTCCCAAAATGGAACCTTGGGGGTTCCCCACAAGAAAGAGGGGCAACAGATGAAGAGCAATTCCCAAGGTGGACAGCAAAGCTCCTATCTGCCAAATAAGATTCAAACCATTTTAGGTCTATGCCTGTAATGCCAACACTTTGTTTGAGTCGAGATAAGAGGATAGAGTGGTTGACAGTGTCAAAGGCAGAACTCAAATCTAAGAGCACTAAAACAGCAGTTTTTCCTGAGTCAACCGCTAAGAGAAGTTCATTATAGACTCTTAGAAGGGCAGTTTCAGTACTGTGGCGGGGTTTAAAACCAGACTGGAACTTTTCATAAATACTAAAATCATTAAAAAATGATTGAAGTTGATTGAAAACGATCTTCTCCAAGACTTTAGATAAAAATGGAAGTTTAGAAATAGGTCTAAAGTTAGAAAAAACTGAAGGATTCAGATTTTTCTTTTTTAAAAGTGGTTGCACAACAGCATGTTTAAAAGCTGCTGGAACAAACCCTAAGCTGAGATATGCATTAACTATGGCTAAAATACTGGACCCAACAGTGTTAAAAACATCGTTGAGTAATCGGGCAGGGATACTGTCCAGCATGCAGTTTGCAGGACACTGCTTAACTACGTCAGAGAAGACATTGTCACAGTTCTGTCACCCTTGTCTGGGTTTTCTCTTGGTTTTGTGACAGAGCTGTGACACTCCCGGTTTGTCATGTGTTTGTGTTAGTCTGGTCTGTTGTGAGCACATAGCTGTCATGTTATTTCCTTGTGCCATGTACTCTCCTGTCAATTGTCAAACCCCGCCCATCTTGTTTTCTCGTTATTGTTTAATGTCCCTCACCTGCCTGCCTCGTTACCTTCCTTTGTTTGTTCCCTATTTAGTCTCCCTGTGTTTACAGTCATGTGCTGGTTCGTTTGAAAAAAATGGTGCGACCACAGAAACCGAAAATTCTCGGGACAGCAGCATGTGTCCCAATTTTAATCTTAACCGTTCTATTTCATCAGAAAAGATCTTGAAAGAGGGCTTTAAGTGTAAAATATCGATCTTGTCCTTTAAATTTACATATAAGAAACGTTGGAAAGAATACTACTTTTAAACATAACACTAAACCGCCAGTAGGTGGCGGCAGACGACCGTCTTAATGAGTGAGTCATTGATTCATTCATTCAAAGAATTCGTTCAAACGGCCTATTCATTAAAGAATGAGACAGATGTTTATGAATGGGTCATTGAATCTTTCACTCAACCGATTCGTTCAAAATGCTGAATCATTCAGTAATGAAAACAGGTTGAGTGTTCCTGAGAGAGCTGCACGGGTCCGATTTTGTAAATCCACACCCGCCCGTACCCGCAGTGCTTAAAACCGCATCTGACCCGTTTTCCGACAGCAGCACTAATTAAAATCCGCAACCCGACCAGACCCGCTTAAAATAGAACCGAGATCCGACCTGCACCAGAAATAAAATCAGTTTAGCCAATCACATTATAGACACACTTTTTTCAAAATTTTATTGCCTTTGGCGGCTTGCCTTAAGACAAGGACAACAGCCGAAGCTGTCAAAAAGCCAATAGCCTATACAGAACATGGCTAACGTTACCACAAAACAATGACACAGCCCATACCACAGACAGCAATTATTTTATACTGGCAAAGTTCGCACAGAAATGTAAGATGTTTCCAATCCTCACCGACTTTGTCATAAAACTCGTTTAAATGATCATACGACGCCTCCTCGCTCGCTGCTTTGTCGACTAAAATTACATATATGCTGCTTTTTGTTTTGATGACGCATGCGGCGGTGCGTGCGACACTGGTGGCTGATGTTGCCAGATTGGGTGTTTTTTCCGCTACATATTAAGGCCTGTTTACTGTGTGTTTTAGCCGGGTTTTCGCCTGGAAGGCTCTATAGAAATCTGGCACCCGAACGAAGTTAAACTGAGAGAGCGTGCTTTCACAGACACCAGAATGAACGCGTTCACAGTAACGTTCATCAGGCAGTAATTCAGTACGTTCAGTTCACTATTTTGAAGATGTGTTCCCAAAAAACGTGACTGTTTTGAACCCGTTTAGCGCCCCCGCGTGTCCCCGTGTCCGACCCGACCCGCATCCGTATCCGACACAGTTGGATATTTTTCACCCATTTGAGCAAAATTTGCGGGTCACCCGTCGGGTACCCGCGACCCGTGCAGGACTCTGCGCCATGGTTCTGCTGTGATTTTTGGTTGGAACTATTTTCGCTGCTAAAACAGAACAAAAACAGCCAATATTGCATCTATAATGTAAGTGACTTAATTTTAACTGTTTATTGAACTGTTGTAGGAAATCAATGTCACATTTTCAATCGTGATGGTGTTTAGGAAAAATAATTGAAGTTGCTTAACATATGTTAAAAATATAAAATGTCCACATTTAGATGTTTAATAGGCAGTATGTTGTTAACTGAGTGTGTGTGCTGCACTCATGTGTGTAGATTTCTACTCGAGAGGCTGCGCGAGCGTCAATAGCGCACCGTCAGTAATAGCCAAGTCCTCTCTGGTAATAGTCAACAACACTGACAGTAATGCAGCGCAGTATGAAAGAGTTTGTTTTAGGTTTAACAACCTATGAAACTAATACTGAACAATATGAAACTAAAACGACATGAGCTTAATTTAAAATGTCTTAGGAACTACAGGCTATTTAGAGGTGGAAAAACGCAACTTAGAGGTGGATAAACACACTATGGAGGTGGGTAAACACTATTTCCGAATATTGGGAGGTGCGTAAACGGCGTTTACGTTCGTTTAGCCTCCACTACATCCCTGGTTGAAACCGTCGAAACACTCATAAGCTTCATTTAGCCGTAGTCACGTGACATGGGTGTTTTGAATCACGCTTCGGATCAATGTTTCGAAACATCTGCGCTTCGGGATCTCGCAAAGCTTCGGAACGACTGTTTCACGTCAGCCATCCCTACATCTAAGCCACATGACAGTACGAGGTCCAAAGTATGTCCTTTTTCGTGTGCCGGGCCAGTGACAGACTGCATAAGATTAAAAGAGTCAATAAGATTAAGAAAATCCTTAGACATAGGTCAGGATTCGCAGCACACATGTATATTAAAATCACCAACGATTAAAAAATTATCATATTTTAATGCAATCCCAGCCACAAAGTCAGCAAAGTCCTGCATAAAATCCTTGTAAACTTTGGAGATAAAACGCCGCACATAATACAATCACTGGAAGATTTGTCTCAAACAGCTGCAGCTCAAAGCTAGGGCAGCTGTCAAACGGAATCTCCCGACACTGAAAAGTACACTTAAACACAGCGGCTAGTCCTCCACCTCTACCTGTGATCCGAGGGGACCTCAGGAAGCCACATTGGGGAGGAAGAAGTTCTGAGAAAGACGTGAGCTCGCCATCATGAAGCCAAGAACATAAAATCCAACTCACGAGAAGTGATGAAGTCATTGAGGGGAAAAATCTTGTTGGCTAGCGATCTAGCATTAAACAAAGCCAGGCCAAGAGTTTGTTCCTCACTGGCTGGAGGTGCCGCACAATCCAGCGGGCGCAGATTCGAAAAGTACACACCACCTCGGTGGATCCGAGCCCGCATGGGAGAAGACGGTGCCGTCAGCAGATGGGCCTCGGAAATAACCCGTGAGCCAGGGAAAACGGGACGAAGCCAGCGGTCTCTCATCCCCAGCAAGTGCCCGGCTGCAGGAACGTAGTGTCCATCAGGACACGTCACACAGGTGGACGCCAGGTAAGCCCTGAATCTGGCCAGCACACCTCCACGTTTCCCCGTCGCCTGTAGCGTTTCTTGCGGGGAAGAACAACAGGTGAACGACGCAAGTACTCAGGTATATCCGACAGCAAAGGAGGAAGCCTCGAGGTCCAGCGGTCTCCCAAGTCATGTCTTTCAGACATTATATCAGCAGATATTCGAATGTTGAAAAGTGTGTGGCGATCATAAACGAGCAAAGCAGAGACATCTTGACAGTATATACAAATACATAGGGCGATAGCAAACAGCAAACTAAGCAGACGAGACAGACGGCTTGCCATGCACACTGGCGCCATCATTTCATGTACATGATTAGAAATGTAGCCTAATGAAACTTCTTGAGCCAGCAAACAAAATACTTCAATTAGAAAACACTGGTTTACTCGAAGCCATTACGATTGTAAATTGTGCAGCTGATTGCATTCAAGTTCAGTGAAGAGTTGGACTGATGAGTGTTTTCTGGACAAAACTGAACTAAAAACACTGTTGACAGGTATTGAGCTCTGATAGCGGATATGCTGTTAAAGCCACACTATGTAATTTTCCGCCACTAGAGGTTGTTTGTTTCAAAACAAAGGTGTAGCTTGATGTAGGGTTGGCCGATGTCTACCAATTTGGCATCAGATGATGTCTACAGTGAAACATCGCGATGGACGATGACATCGGGAGGGGGGGGCTGGTTAAAATAGCGTAATACACCTTTTAGGGAAATTAGCCAATCAGGAGCGATAGTTCCTCCCCCAGTGGAACATGATTGACAGGTCACGACGCAACTGCGTGATCCTGAGAGAACCAGCGCGTGTGTATGTGAGAAAGGAAGAGACGACGAACACACTTGATGGCGACGGGAGAAAAGAGGAAATTAACAGATTTAAAGTTAACAGAGTGATAAAAGTGAGTGTATTAGCAAGCTAAAGAACCAACTCAGAAGACAGGATAAGGAGGAGCAACCGGGAGTTTGGAAAAATCCCGGTTTTGTCTCGGTAAGCTAGTGAACTATATGACGCAAATATTGCTAGCTGTGTGTGCAGTGCTATATTTTCCTATAATTGAATCAAGAGTTAAGGGGGTGTTTACGGCCTGGCGCCGTAGAAATTGATTTCTGACAGTGATATGAAGTTTTAATTTTAATTAGCAACTGAAATAGTAAGGGGATAGTTAAGTTACTTAAGCACAGCTGCATTTAAGTTCATTTGCTCTGTTTTAAGGAGAAGCTAAGTGAATTACACAGCATTTCTATTGAAGGGAAGGTTATGGAAAAATACTATGGTTTTCCTAATACTGGGATAAGAGTATTTTGATGTAATTTCTGTTGATTTATCATCAACTGTTATCAAGGGCGTAACTTTGGTTTGAGAAGTGGGGGGGGACACAAAATCGGGAAAATGTTTTCGATTTGAATCCCATTTCCTGGATGTACATACATTCAGTGGCGGATCTAGAGATTTTTTCTTGGGGTGGCAAGGGGGTGGCATGAGTTTTCGGAGGGGGGCCATAAGTGCGAATCACCTCACCATAATTGGGGGGGTGCTGCTCCTTCACTTATTCTACCAGTGTTTCTCACAAGAATTTTGGTCAATTTGTGTTGAGTGTACCTTTGTCCCTCTAGGGGGGTTCGGGGGCATGCTCCCCCGTAAGAACATTTTGTGCTTTTTAATGTTAAATTCATCAATCTGGTGCAGTTTGAGAGCTCCAACCCATACTCAGTGTGCAAATTGAACAAAGAAAAACTCAAAACTCTTTTACTTGTGTGATATAGTGTCTGTCTACATCACACTACTACATAATTAATCATAGTTATAATATTAATCACATGACTAATAATACTTTTTAATAATAGCCATTATATTGTAAAACACATGCACTGAAAAATAAAAGAAACTTCCATAATTAGGTTAGAAGTTAGAACTAATTTATATATTTGAAAGAGATAAACACATTATCTTTTATTTTGATGGAAACTGCATTGAGCGTTTATTTTGTCTCATAGGCTACTCTATAATTCTAGTAAAATGCATAATCGTCCAATATGCAGATGTGGAAATAATGCGTAACTGGGTAATGGGTTCCTTATAGCCTCGCCTGTGTTCTGAAAGTAGCCTAGTTCTGCTATGGGCCGTTCAAAAAAAATATATATATAAAAAAAATGTAAAGGTATGAGATGTATTGGCCCAAAAAGCACGTCGGCCCACCGGGAAAATGCCCGGTATGCCCGATGGTCAGTCCAGCACTGCTCATTGTTATTATATATCCAAAGTTAATCATAGTTATGCATAGTAAACGCTCAATGAGACAAAGTATTGCGGATGTAAATAACGTAACTTAACACTGTGGTTGTTGCAGGGTTAACTGTCTGCTATTTGACTTGGTGTCAAACAAACTTGCATCTAAAAAACTTACTGATAACTCAGTCACAGCCTCTCTTCTCCGACTCCGAGACACTGCGTACTGAAGACAGATGCACTGCCTGACTGGTGAAATTTCGCGGGGGTCGCGTCGCGTGCTGGTGATGGGTGAAACCATTGTGAGGGGGAGGGGATTCTAAATCGCCGATTTCTGTTTGAGAGGAGTTTGGTGCGGGTCTCCTTGGCCTTAACGTGTAGGCTATGAACATAAAATATACTTAAAAAATATTATCTGATTCATAAATGGGGTGGCAACAGGGGTGGCAAGACTGTATCCCAGGGGTGGCAGCTGCCACCCTTTGCCACCCCGTAGATCCGCCCCTGCATACATTTAAGGACTATGGTGATGAGTGAGAACCAAGAAATAATTTGATTAAAATTATAAATTCTGCCAAAAAAAAAAAATATATGTATAAGAAAAATATGTCTTACTTTCTTTATTGTTAATAGGGGCTGATCGCCAAGACTTTAGAGAATCATTTTATAAAGTCAAAATGTTAGCCATTAATGTTTTGTGTGATAAAAATGTAAATAATGTGAGCCTCAATTTCCACTGTAATGTAGAAACAACATAAAGACAGTATATTTAAATAATTGTTTAATGACATCCGTTTATGAATGAAGGCCAGTATCACTGATATTAATATAGCTACTGATGTCTCGATGAAAATCGATAACTTTACTGACAGAGAGAATTAGAATTAGAGGCTGCTGTCACTTTAAGATCTGCCGATGCTGACAGGATCTCACGCATCTCATTCTCTCACTACTCTTTACTTTCATTTAAGATTTTATTTAACTCATTTAAGACGGCTCTTGTGAGGATACCCGACAAAATGGACATTTTGGCATACATGTGTGTTTTTGTTCGTTCAAGCGGCGAAATAGAACTCGATACTGGCGCGCGTCTTTCTGTGCGTCGTGTGTGTGTGTGTGTGTGTGTGTGTGTGTGTGTGTGTGTGTATCAGGAGGACATTCACTAGCAGCGCGTTCTCTTTTGTCTTGTCGCACATAAATGAATAAACATGAATAAGAATAAGAGCAGGATCATATGACGCGAGCTTAAAGTCACCTGTTGTTGTTTCTGGCGTTTCATCGCTGACTGTGCCGCAACCGCGAAGGAGCAGGACCGAGCCTGTGTCGATGCGCGCGTCCACGTCCAGGAACGTCGCGTGCATACTATAAATAGCTCACTGAAAGTTATAATGAGCAGGAATCGCGGTTGCGGCACAGTCGGCAATGAAACGACAGAAACAACAGGTGACTTAATTAATTTTAGTTAAAAATCATAACAAAACTAATTTGAAAGTGGGGGGGACACAAACAGGATTTTGAAAAGTGGGGGGGACATGTCCCCCCTGTCCCCATAGGAAATTACGCCCATGACTGTTATTGAATAAGTACAAGGTTTGGCATGTTATATGCTGGTTACTGTAAATATATCTAGATATTGAGCTGAGATGTGAAATTTGAACTGAAGTGTAATAAATAGGCCTGAACATGTGATCATTGAGTATTATACAGCATGTGATGCTTAAATGTTACATGGTTGTTATGCTTTAGTATGATTGTTGTGCAACATATAGATATATAAAACATAATTTTAAAAACCTGTTTGCAAAAAATAGGTCAGGTCTTATGGACAGAGAGAGAACTACTTGGAAGACCCCTTTGTATCGATGGCGAGCCTCCCAGTGTGATCTTGAAGAGACGCAGACCAACTCATCGAACACTTCCCTTGGTGGTAGGAACGTATCAGTCGCCTGAGCTGGTGCACACACTTCATCCAAAAGTGCCAACTTTCTTCCTAAACAAGGAAACTGTCACATAACTGGTGACACACACTTTAACAGAGAACTGACAGTGGATTGACTAATATAGAAAGTGATCACGAACAAACAGACTTTACCGACAACAAAAAAAGAAAAGACTAAAGACTCATTTATTTTCAAAGGGCCCATTTTTTATTTTTCATGTATGCTATATAATTGTTTTTCAATCGTTACTTGCAACGTAATGTGAGTAAAAGTTACTGTTTACAACGTATCTGGCCTAATACTTCCTTTTGTGGGTACAGTTTATTTCACTTAGCTCCTTCCGAACCTAGCCCCAGTGTTAGCTCATATTTAGAGGGTAGCACGGTTACATGAGCAATTTCGATGTCGGCACGCTCTGCAGCAGCTGAGCACTAAGGAGTGAATGTACAGAGACGTGACATCACTGCCAGATTCAAACTGTGCTTTCACGCGATGGCTGGCGCTGAGCCAAAGACGGACGCGCTCAGTGCTTGTCATAGGCTATATCACAACTGTTCAGTGTTTTTAACCACATAATGTTTATTTTAGATTTCAGACATTTAACTACATGTAATTTATAGCGAAACAATACATTTATAGTTTGTAAAATACACAATGGTGTCTATGGAAGCATTAATAACAACCCATTCAAATATATTTGCCCCACGTTTTTATTCATATCAGACACACACTGTGTAAATAACAATAAAGTTAACTCTATTTTTCTCCCAGTTCACCGGCCACTTCCTTTCATGTATTTCGGGAGAAACTGATGAATTCAAGCGCTGTAATAAATCCAACTGACAGGAATCTCTGAACTGCGGCCCAAACAAACATGACGGCACCCATCTCATGTTACAGATCAAAATCATTTATAAAGGTTTTTTAAACAACAAAACAAACTCACGTACACATATTTGAGAATTGGAATAGAAGATAGTTGATGACATGTTAAGCAAGTTTGTTAATATTTAGAAATAAAAGCATTACATCTGTCATACGGCGCTATTTTGGCTCTGGTGAATCATGTGCCAAGCATGACGCATCACCATGGAAACGTGGGGGGGGGGGACGGGGGGCTGGGTGCGATGCCGGCTAAACATCGTGATGTGTGTCAGCCATTGTTGATATCGTCCATCGGCCCAATTCAAATTGGTAGACATCGCCCAACCCTAGCTTGATGACGCCTTGATTTGGTGGAATCGTGGGAGTTGTTGTCTTCACCTCTCCAGCCGGTGGAGAATACGATGGGACTCGGGCAGAAATCATATTCATGTATGACCGGTAATGTATTGAAGATTTATTAACATTACCAAAGCCGCTGGAGCGTAACGAGCTGCTGGAGCGACTGCTAATGAGAGACAAGCGTGACACACATCTCGAGAGCAGTGGAGCTTTTATTATCCCGCATACACTTCTGCTTCTTCCGGTCGTGTGCGTATGTGTGGTAACAGCACTGTTTTATCATATTAGATACATCTGAGTGTCAAGTCAAGTCATCTTCATTTATTTAGCGCTTTTAACAATGTAGATTGTTCCAAAGCGGCTTTACAGTGATAATAGGAAATTATTGTTGAGGCTTTATAGCAGCTCTAGAATAAAGTTTTTTTCCAGCTAAAGTTAATTGATTGATTCACTTCCGTCGCAACGATCATTAGTTATTAACTTTGGGTCCGCTAACACGACACCGTTTTAACAGAAAACTCTTTAGTTCTCTCTACGTGAACTTTGAGAAAAGCGAACTCGTGAGAACGCCGATGACGTGCACGTAAGAGTTCATTTTATAGGTTTGCGCATTTAAATATATGTGCGCAGGCATGTAATCCTTCCCTAAAAAAACAACCCTCAACAAACTACTTGTCTGGCCTTAAAATTTATAATACAGAATGTTTTTTTTTGCGCTTTGCCACGTGAACCGAAATTATCCCGACAACGATTATCTGTAGAGAGGTAAATCATGAAAACGAAAAGACTAACTGTGTTGAGCTGTATAACAATGATTAGTTTTCTGTCGATGGATATATCCAAACAGTTGCTCATCTGTCTAATAAAACATATAATATATTGCCTTTGGTGTTTCCATGGTTTATACAAAATATAAAAAAATCGAGGGCAACAACAACAACAACAACATTAGTATGATGTCATTGATAGGCATCCTGGTAAAAACTGCTTATTTCTCTGGATTTAAACATTCTTAGACACATTTGGGATAATGTAAGTACACAAATCAACAAAATATATAACCTTTTTTCTAGTGGTTTTTGAATATTTTGATTGAAAAATCTTACATAGTGTGCCTTTTAATACCACTTGATAAAACTCGCTTTTGAGAAAGACTTGAGAAAGAAATTCACAAAATGAGTGGAAAGAACGTATAGGCTACTGCGGATCAATTCAGTGAAATCCTGACGCCTCCAACTGACTGTAAGATTTACTGTTTTTTTATTATATATATATATGGATATACTGTATGCAGTGCACCCGCTGTGGTTCTTTTCTGTATCTGTAGTGGATTTCGTAAATGTTGTTGTGGACTGTATAGCAGTTGTTCCCAGGATTACATGTTGGAGGATTTTCTCGCATAAACAGCGTATATAAATAACTTTTGTCACCAGACGATTTTTCTGTGGGTTTGTGTTTGCCCACCCTTATAATTTGTATTATCTATCAGTACTGTCCTGTAACAGCGAATGTTGATCCTCTCTGACTAACTTAACCAGACATTTATTACATGTTACCAGAACAAAAACCACTGAAGTCATAAAAACACATTTAAACTCACCAACCAGACTCCAGAAACACAAGCAGAGCAAAACAGGGAGAAACATCTTCAATGGTTTCAGTCCACAAATATGAAAAGACAAACTCTTCAAAACTGGTTCAGTGATAAAATGACAGACGCACTGATGTGAAGCTGCTCTGTAGTAAAGTGAAGGGAAACTCTACAATCAGTTAAAATATCTGTCTATTTATTCAGTGTTAATGCATGCGACCATCTAACTCTATTTTGGATGATTCATTCACACTTTGATCATTCACACTTTGAGCTCCAGTAGGCCTCTAATTCCTGTAAGTCAATGATGTGACATTCAACAGAAATAAACTGACCCATGACACGTTAAAAACATCTTAAAGCAACAGTTTGATCTTGTCATGAGATCCTGTGAGTGTTTGTCTCTGCTCTCTCCTGTAACTCTCTTCAGGACGTTTGTTCTTCATTTCTTATCAAATGTCTCGATTGTTTCTCCTCTCAGACTGATCTCAGAGTTTCTCTAATGGTTTTATGGAGCAGGAACAGATCGCCTGCTATAACTGTGTGTATGAAAGTGTCCTCTGATATCTTCATATGATTAATATTCAACAGCTATGGTGGATTATGATGCTGTGATGCTTTAAATGCTCACTTTGTTCAGAGTGAAAAAATACAATATTGAGACGCTCACACAAAAACAATTTCTCCCACGGCTCACACATGCTGCTAAAGACTGTGACGTCAGAGCTGACAAAGAAAACTCCTGATAACATGTGAGTTCAGGGTGAGTCACTAGATGGAGGAGTTGCTCCTCAGACGAGACCACAGAGACAAATCACACGAGAGATTTTGGGCCCTATCACACACAGTGCAATGCAGCGACAGGCGCGACGCAAGTGTGTTTTGCTAGTTACAGTTTGACGCGGTTTTCATTTTCACATCCTGCGTCACGTTGTTTAAATAGCAAATGCACTTTATAGAGTTTATCATTGCCTGTTGGAGGAAATGGAGCATCAATATGTTGTGTTTATGTATTTCACTGTATTTGTCACGGGTGACAAAATCGTTAGGCAAGCGGAACCCTCTTGAGAGTCCTAGGTTTCCCAGGGGAAGGTATTGTGTGCAACACGCCCCACTCCGGTGATGTAAACATGCCTGCACTGATTAGCGCTAATGCATTGCAGGTGTGAGAGGGAAAAGCGGCGCTCACACAGGCTCCCTGTTACGCAAGCCAGGATAAAAAGGGACCATTCAGAGAGTGTGCGCGGTGTTCAGTGGGTTTGAAGTGCTCAGTGAGTTGGAAGTGTTTGTAGAGCCTAAAGCAGGTGTGCCCAACCCTGCTCCTGGCGATCGACTGTCCTGCACAGTTTATCTCTAACCCTGATCAAACACACCTGCCTTTAATTTTCAAGTAATCCTGAAGACCTTAATTGGTTGTTAAGACCTTAATTGAAGACCTTCAGGTGTGTTTGATTAGGGTTGGAGATGAACTGTGCAGGACAGTCGATCGCCAGGAGCAGGGTTGGGCACACCTGGCCTAAAGGGTCGACTTGGAGCAGTGTTGGAGACAAGCTTCCTCTAGTGGTGGGCAGATCGAGGCTTCGTGAAGCAATGAAACAGTTGAACCAAATGGTCCATATTGTTTCGAGGCTTTGAATCAATCCGACACCCATCTCAACGGTGACACCTAGTGGTCACTTGCAGGTGTTGATCTGAAAAAACCTTGACGAGCCATGATTTTTTTTTTTTTTTTTTTATTATTGCAGGCCTGATAGCGCTCCGGCACCACGCCGGATTCCCGGCGTACAGACGTGTCTGCGAAAAAAAAAAAAAAATCAGGTTCGCGTAATCTGACCTGACCTGCCAACCTGTACGCATTTTGCGTAGCGGATACGATTTTTGACCTCAAAGTATGCTGGTACGATTTGTCACTTGTCACTCTAAACTACGCAAAAATCTGGTGACGCTTCTGTGCAGGCGCAGTCCTCAAATCAAGCAAAAGAAGCGGAGTTCGACCAATCATAGCGCTGGTGTTCATTCCCCAAATAGCAAGCGGGGATGATTGACAGATGCGTAAGGCCTATCATTAAAAAGAGACTGAAAATCGACACCATCGATCCCGCTTCCACTCCCGTGCGCGCCGTCTGACTGAGTTCATAAGCGAGGACAGTAGTCACGGTTCTTCTGACTCCTGAAGGTAAACGGGCTGGGGTGGATATGGAAAGTTGAAATATTGTTTTTAGTTACCTTAATCTGGATTCGATTATCACACGGGAGTGATCGCATGGAATATTTTAAAATACTCCGTCATTCATGGTCACTCAGATAAGAGGAAAACATCATTCAGACATGCAAATAATAAAATGCTTAATTATTGATGAACAATAAATCTAAATAAAATTAAAATCGCTTTGTCTTAGTGATTATGAAAGTTCTGTGATTTGTGGATGACTGATAAGCGCGAGTTTGGAGAAACTGGCGTTTATTTATTTATTCATTCATTCAGTCAGTGTTGAGAAACGTAGTGTGCATGGGTTACGTTATTGTGTTAATAATAAGTAAAGTACCTAATTATGTTACATAATTATTTTGTATGAAAACTAGCGCATTAGTTAGGCCTACTTATTTGGATTAAAAAGTGTATCAGTGCAGCGCGAGCTCTCTATCACAAACACTGACGCGCGCACAGAGAGAGAAGTTTATTGTAAATTGACTTTGGCTAAGTTTAAATTTTGTTCTTTGTTGTGTTTTTTTCTGTCAAAATGTCATCCATCCGTGTTTTTGAAATTCGTTAAATGACGGACATTGTACTATTAACACAGCCCCATATTTCTGATTCATCTTTTAGAATAAGTGATTCGTTTTGCTATTATTGGTCATGTGACAGGACTCCTGTCTAATCATTGTCAACTATTTTCTATAAATATGTTTCTATTGGCTAACGTTTATTCAGCTAATGCGTGTCCTGTTTATAATGTGCAATGTTCAAATGCAAAGACAGCACATCACAAAGTCCTTTTTTTTGTGTGATTTACTATCATATTTGGATATTGGAATACTAAATTAAGTAGCACTATCTTAAGTCAATGGTTAGGCTACTAATTAATTCCTAGTTTACTTTGGAGTATTATAATTGCCACCCACTGACCTTTCTTGGTATGGCTGTAGTATGTAGTCTCAGTATGCTATACAAGCAATAAGTATGCAGGTAAGTGACTAGTTAAAAACAGGGATGCATTAATGAACAGGCACAGGGTCACAGGAGCTCTGGTGCTTTACACAAAGATGCTACTGCAATATAGGCTTGTATTGGGTTTGTTCATCTCATGTCTGAATGATGTTCATTTATCTACAAAAGTCACCAGAATCTATCATTTAAGAAACTACCGGTATTTATCAAAATGTTCTCGCAGGGGATCACACCCCTGGATCCCGCTTGACAATTACGTTGATCAGGGCATATATCTTGGCTTAGGGGCCGCTTACCTCCCAGCGCAGACTGATCTCATGAAACTGCGTATGTATGACACGCCAATTCGTATTTCCATTTTTGGCGTGCTATCAACACGCATAATCGCTTTTCAGCGTGTTTATGAACGCCGTTGACTTAACGTTACATTACTGTATATATAAATATATGACCTACCCCAACCCCGTCCCTAAACCTACCCGTCACTGGGGTTAAAACCATTTATGAGTCTTTCCCTACCATCCTAGTAAGAAAAATATCGCTCCCCAGAATGTATATAAAAATTTGGCTTTATTTCGGTCGTATTTTTAACTGCGTGTACATACACGCGGAATCACTCGGACATAACGGCGTAGATATACACGCATACACGCGGATAGCTCAAAATGCGTATAAATAACACGCCACTTGACTTGAAAGTGGCGTGTATGTTTACGCAAAAGTCATGATGTCATGTTGCCCAGCGAAAAAAAAGTTCAGGCTCAGGATTTTTTTCTACTATCACCCCTGTTATTGTACTTTTCTAATATGTGAATCTTGTAACCTATAGTGAATCATTCGTTTTTTTGCATATTTGCCTCACTGTCTCGCTATTTGGCCTCACTGTGCATAATGTTATTTTGGTCCTGCAAAATGAATATTAATAAAATAAATCAAGCCACAATGTCTCACTTTTTTACATATTTTTATTCAAAATATTAATTTCTCTGCTGTGGAAGGACTTAGCCGTCTTCTTTTTTTTTTTTTTTTTTACAGATAATTTCTCCAGCCTAATTAGATATATGAATCTACAACCTATCTATGTATTTAGATATGTATATATAATATGTATCTATAATCTATCTATGTATATTTAAATTCAGTAATTTCACTTAAATGACAATTAATGGGTAATTTTTTCTTGCCATTTAAGTGAAATTATTGAACTTAAATATACAAGCTTGATAAAAATGATCATTTTAGAAGAAAATTTCAGATGGCATTTAGAGGCTCTTGCATCTGAACTCTTCATACAGTATGTATCTATCTATTAATCTAGCTGTCTATATATATTTATATCTATGTATCTATTATTGTGTGACTGTATACTCTGTGTCTCTAGCCTATCAGTCAATGTGTTGTGTAAATTTAGCCTAAATGTAAATATAACTAAACAAATCGCACTATAAATGTCACTATATCACCAAAAATCTGCTATCTCAAAATCAAACTCCTCTCACAAAAACCCACGAGGTCAATATGCGTTGATTTCACTTTTATACAGATGTGCGATTGTGTGTCTGTTTCCGACCGTGTCAATCAAACGCTGATTCGGCGGATCACACCTGATGAAACAGTTAGTGAAACACTTTGAGGCTTCGTTTGGCCATAGTCACGTGACATGGGTGTTTTGAATCACGCTTCGAATCAGTGATTCGAAACATCTGCGCTTCGGGATCTCGCAAAGCTTCGGAACGACTGTTTCGCGTCAGCCATCCCTAGCTTCCTCAGAAAAACCATTGGGGTGTGGAGATCGCCCATTTGAGCTTGCTGGATCAGAGTGATCGTTTGTGGGAAATCTGCTGGACTGAGCTATCGTCTGGATTGGTGCTGTGGAAGCAGAGAGAAGAGATAAGTGAACTGATTTTATCTTATGAGTATTTAAATTGCTGGAAGAGGATGCAGTAAATGTGGATCTGATTGTTGGAAGAGCTATGTGTTTCAGAGTGTGTTGAGGAGGAATTGAAAGAGAAATCCCTCGTGGAGCGAGCGCAACAAACGGAGTGGGGCCTCTGACCAGCCTTAACGTGTGAGTGAATTGCAGTGCTTTTGCCTTATGGATACACATTGATTTGGTGCTGTGGAATTGAAGTGAACACAAGTGTGCTGTGCCTTCGCTGAGAAGTGGCCCTAGCCCCATTCACACGTTGTGGAAAGTTACTATATCTGCTCCCCATTGGAAGTCCAGTGTGATACAGCTGCACTGAAGAGGGTACTCTGTACTGTGAAGATTCTTACCCGTTCTACTTACTGTTTGAGCTCAAAAGCCTACAGCATCACTGGAGAAACGATCTTTTAACCCATTGTCTCCTCACTGTGAATTGAAGAGAGTACTGTGCAGATCCTCACCTGTTCCACTTACTGTCGAGTCCAGATGCATGCAGCATCACTGGCAACGTACCCTTTTTAATCCATTGTCTCCTTACTGTGCACTGAAGAGAGTACATTGTACTGCGAAGATCCTTACCTGCTCTACTTACTGTTTGAGTCCAGAAACACACAGCATCATTTGGGAAGCAACCTTTTAATTCACTGTCTCCTTACCGTGAGCTGAAGAGAGTACTGTGTACTGTGAAGATCCTTACCTGTTCCACTTATGGTTGAGTCCAGAAGTATGCAGCATCACTAGTGACCTTATAATCCATTGTCCTCCTGCTGTGCACTGGAGAGAGTACGTCGTACTGTGAAGATCCTTGCCTGTTCTACTTACTGTCTGAGTCCAGAGGTATACAGCATCACTGGTAAAGTACCCTGTTTAATCCATTGTCTTCCTGCTGTACATTGAAGAGAGTATTTTGTACTGTGAAGATTCTCACCTGTTCTACTTACCGTTTGAGTCCAGAAGGATGAGGCATCATGGGCGAAGTAAACCCTTAACTCACTGTCTTCCTCCTGTGGACCGAAGAGTACCATGCACTGTGAAGGATCCTTACCTGCTATACTTACTGCCCAAGTTCGGAAGTCTGCAGCACTGCTGAGAAAAAGTAAGCTTTCAAACCATTGTTCCATTACGGTGCGCCGATGAGAGTTCTCGGTACTGTGAATATCCTTACCTGTTCTACTTACTGTTTGAGTCCAGAAGCATGCAGTATCGCTGGTGAACGGAGTCCCTCAATTGCCGCCCAGGGGACACAGTGCCAGTTGCGACACGCCCGCCCGTGGCAGAAGGATATCTAGAGGACAGTGAAGGCTGTCCAATGAATGCCCCTTGTTTTATTGTTCAATAAAGATTGTTCCTCCTTTGAAACTTACCTGTGTCTCCGTAGTCCTCTGTTGTGTGCCTGTGGTGTCGGCTCCTCACGGTGGTGACTCAGTAAGAGAGAGGGGGGGGGGGGGTGGGGTTATTGGTCATCCGAGCATTCCTTCCCTCGACCTGTGTGACATATTTAAATCTCAAACTATGTTATAATGTCTCAAATTAGTATTTTCTCAGGTTAAAGGAGAAGAGGAAGTTGTTTGTTTATTTTGTGGTGCACTGTTTAAAATATACATAAAGCAACATTAAATATTCTTTTTGTTCCAAGAAAAGGAAAGATCTAACGTTAAATATCAAAATAAGCATTTCAGTTCCAGAGTATTATTGACAAATATGTATATATAATATCCTTTCTTGTAAAATATGCAGTGTTATTAGTAACACCGGTGTTGTCACAAGGTTATTAATTAAACAAACACATAAACACAGGTCATATGTATGCCTGTAATCAAAGCACAATCTCCAAACCCAACTGCAGGCTGCACGGCGACAGCACATAAAAATCAACTCATAAACCGATATGACCTTTACTGACGAATGTGCGCTGTGACGTCACGAGACAATTGTCACTTAGGCTTTTTACTTTCATGTTTCAAATTAATTTTAATGAACGATTTAATAGCAATTCTATTTCTGTTAAGACATTTTGTATTTATTTACTTTTAACCTCACCCCTCCAGGAGGTGCTCTATATATAATAATAATTTTGTAATAAAGAATACATTATTAAATGTAATAAAACATTAAAAGAGACTCTTGAAAATCAGAGTGAGAAACTTTATTGATAAAGGCAATCAAATACATGTGACAAATAGCAGTAGTAAAGTGAGATCTGTGTCTCTCTATTCATTTCTTTTACAAATATTAACAAAGCCATACATATTGGATTTTGTAAAATCTGACTCTGAAAGAGAGCAGAAGCTCAAATAATAATCAGTATTTATTATAAAAATAGCACTAGAAGAACAAAAACACACTTTAAAGTTTAAAAACTTTAAAACCTTTAAAGTTAAGCGTTCTGCTTTATATTTCGATACTTCCTGAAAAAGATAAACGTATAAAGCCATTAATATATCTGACATACATTTATAATTGCAAAATCAGTTTGTGAGAAATGACATCATCAATCATGTACCTGATGTGTGAATATGTGCTTGATCTCGTTCAGCTCTTCTGGATCTGATGTCATAAACCAGAATGATGACAGTAGCCACGCCCACCAGAGCAGAGAGGACCAATCGGATCACAGCTTCAGTAGGACAACAACAGTGGACAGAGACTGAGGAATAAACACATCAAACTGAGATCAGATCAGTCAATAAACACTAATATCAGCGCTGACATCAACTAATATCAGTGCTGGGTCACCTGCACATGTGTGACAGAGTGTTTTGATGTCCAGATGTGTGGTTGCTGATGGGATTGTTCAGCACACAGCTGTAGGTGTTTTTATCCTGATATTCCACCTCCAGAGGTAGAGAGAGACTGATGCTGAGATCAGACGCACTGATGCTGGACAATACACTCATTCCTCTGTACCAGGAGAGAGTCACATGACTCACATTCACCACTGATGAACACACCAACGAACATGATGATGAAGAACAATGTGAAGAGTTACTGATGATGACAGGAACAGGCAGACGAGCTGAGAAAGATTAGAAACATCAGTAAATCAGACTATCTTTTGAGGGAGTGTTTTGTGGTATTCAGATTTATAAAACAAAATTGGATGCCAGTATCAGATTAATTAAACCAAAAAAAAAAAAAAAAAAAGCGTTCAGAGGGTTAAAAAGTGAATGCCAGAAATGATTGTGTATCTTTAGGATATTTAGGACATGTCTACTTCAAAGTGATTAACAAATAAAGAGAGCCAATAATAAACTCACTATAGACAATGAGACTGAACCTCTTTCTCACACTGTTGATCTGTCGTTCATAATATCCAGCATGTTCAGTTGTGGTGTTTGTGATGGTCAGAGATCCAGTTTGATTGTCCAGCTTCAGTCTGTCTCTGAATCTCCCATCAAGAACATCATCATATACAGTGATTCTGTCGGCCGTTACATTGATTTCTGCTATTGAAGTGTTTTTATTTCCAAACCTCCACTGAATCACATCATCATCCTTCATTTTAGTATGACGAGCTTTTAGAGTGACTGAATCTCCCTCCATCACTGACATTTCAACTGAATCATCAAACACACACAGAACAAACAGAAACAGGGTTTGTCACAGATAAACAGATTATAATTGTTTATTAAATTAAAGATTGAATTTTAATCAATTTTGAAATAATCAATACCTTAAAACAACACAAACAAAAAAACAAATGGTGTATGAATTAAATGTTGTCATTATAAAACAGGTGTAACTGTTTTTGAACTCACCATTGACAGTGAGAAAGAAACTCTTGATACTCTTGGTCTCGTTGTTGATCTGTAGTTTATAACTTCCTTCATGTTCAGTTGTGGTGTTTGTGATGGTCAGAGATCCAGTTTGATTGTCCAGCTTCAGTCTGTCTCTGAATCTCCCATCAAGAACATCATCATATACAGTGATTCTGTCGGCCCGTTTATTGATTTCAGCTATTAATGTGCTTTTATTTCCAAACCTCCACTGAATCACATCATCATCCTTTATTCCAGTGTCAGAGTTTAGAGAGACTGAATCTCCCTCCATCACTGATATTTGAACTGTAACTCCAATCACTGAAAAGAGAGTTTTTCAAATCACTTGATGTTGGTTTGAAGCTTCACTAAAATACTTTTATTCATTTAAATGTGACATAAATAATATTCTGCAGCATTACAATTGTGATCTCAGCATTACAAAGACAAACGTTGATGAATAAAAAGAGAAATAGATTTATATATGGAACATTAATCTAAAAGAGACACTTTTACTGTAATGTTTAATGTCACACTCAAACTAATTGTGACGATCTGCGGCTGGAGTGCCCGCTTGAGCCTCTGGGGGGCACTCCTTGCTAGTTTATTGTTTCCTTTATGTTTTACCCTGGACTGATTATAGTTTATTTGTTGCACCTAATTTAGATTTAGCGTCCCTGATTTAAGTCTGTGTTTTCACTTTGTTCGGGGCTCAGTATTGTAAGTGTCTGACTGCATCAAGTGTTTTCCTTCCTAAGTGTTTTCTAGTTTCACGGTTCCTGAACGCCTTGCCTGTTTCTGGTCTTCCCGTTTGCCTTATCCCTTCATTGTATGTTTGCTGATCTGGACTGCTTACCTGGTTTTGACCCCTGCATGCTTCCCTGTACCTGTCTCTGGATTCTCCTCTTAATAAAGCCTGCGTTTGGATCACCTCTGTCCATGTTCCCTGTGCAGCTTCATGACACTAATGATTTTTGAGTATCTGAGCTTCATATTTATTTTGTTATATTTAATTTATAAATCACTAATAACTGAGTGTAGAGCTGAATTCAAGCTTGATCTGGCAGTAAAAGGTAACCCAGTCTATTGGGATAATCAACAAATTGAACACAAGGCACTCTCCCATCTGGAGAGACAAAATATGAGATAAATATCATGTATAAAACAAACAAAAAAACATAAGTATAGGACAATTATGTCATAAGAAACACTTGAACTCAATGTCTTCGTTAGACTGGGTTACCTTATTGGGTTAATTAATTGATTGTATTGGACCTTCTTAGGTTAATGCTTTCTGATTACAGGTGGGACGCTATTTATAATTTTCCGCCATTCTCATTGTGTATGTTACGCCCGTTTCACACCGCATGCGTGAGCGGCGCGTGAGCAGCGCGTATTTTTTTCGGCGTGCATGTTAATCACTGAGTGCATTCACACCGGGAGCAGGAGCAGCGCGTGACCCCCAATTTCCACCAACTGCGGAACGGCTGCGGATCCGCTCAGGAACGGCGGCGGAGTCGATAGGTTTCCATTAAAGTCAATGTGTGTATTTTCACTGACTGCGGAACGGCTGCGTTCCGACTCCGTCCCAGCTCCGGCGACCGCAGCCCTCCGGAGAAGATACCGGTACGCAGAGTTTCTATTTTTGCCGGATGCCGGAGAGCGCCGCAGGAAGTCGAGCACAGAAACAAAATAAAACATCCGGTAATTTTCAAAATAATATACTCCGTGCTTACGGCGAATCGTATTTCCCTTCACTACACCTCGAAAACGTCATAATGGGCGGAGATTTTGTTTTATATACTTTTTTCTTTTTCCACAAGAACAATAGTTAACTTTATTTACACAGCCTACTCCTTTCCCAATACATTCATAATAGACATTTAGTATTTTATAAGTTGATTATATAATTATAAATATTGTATGGTAGAATCACAATAATTTCCACAAAAAAGGGATCAGCAGGTCAGCACAGAGTTTCCCCTCTACTCCTCTGGATGGAAACAAACTTGCTGGTTTTGTGATTCTGTTTAGAAACATCATCATCATACGTAAATTTGGGAGATATCGTATGTCCTCGTGACTTCAGCTGTCAGTCATGGCCGCAGCCGTTCCGCAACAAATCCGGATCTGGTAGGTTTTGAAGGACGGCGGAGCACGGATCCGACACGCAGCGGAGCCGATCCGCAGCCGTTCTGCAGTTGGTGGAAATCCGGCGTGAGCGTCAAGCAGGAGCGGCGCGCGTGAGCAGCAGTGAAGCGGGGGTTTCGGCGCCAGGTCTATTTTTGCTGCGCTGCTGACGTTCAATTAAAGTGAAAGCTCACTTTTGATGGACAAAAAAATATGATTTCACACAAAAAGTGCCCGAAATGCACAGAATAATGTTTAGTGAGTTTAAACAAAAACTGGAGTAGGCAAAAAAAGGAAATGAAGACTCAAAAATATTTATAGAAGATTAGGCTACCCATTTAAATTTGTTTTGCATTCAGTTTGTGTGAAAGTATGGTGTATTATAAAAAAACTAAAGTAAACTAGCCAGAAAATATTCTATATAAACGTTCTTTTAGTTTATGTAATACACAGACAGCTACATATACACTGGCACAAACCAAATCAAACAAGAGTGTGCGTTTTATTTGCTTGTTTTTATCCGCGGACTTTGCAGTTTTTGTAAACATATCGAAAGTATGACTGAAACGACAAGATTGGGGCATATATATATATATTATATATATATATATATATATATATGCAAATGTTGTACACCTCCCCATAACAAACTTTCAAGACTATCAATTTTATAAATGACCAACTTCTAAAAACAAATGTATAGTGGTCTTTGTAAAGAATTGCTCGCTTGTATATGTAGCTTTGGAGCCGCTGCTGTGACACTGTACAAACGCTTCCAGTGTGAATACTCTTACAGTGTTAAAAACATCTTTGAGTAATTGGGCAGGGATACTGTCCAGAAGGCAGTTTGCAGGACGAAGCTGCTTAACTACATCAGAGAAAACATTGTCACAGTTCTGTCACCCTTGTCTGGGTTTTCTCTTGGTTTAGTGACAGAGCTGTGACACTCTCCCGGTTTGTCATGTGTTTGTGTTAGTCTGGTCTGTTGTAAGCACATGGCTGTCATGTTATTTCCTTGTGCCATGTGCTCTCCTGTCAATTGTCAAACCCCGCCCATCTTGTTTTCTCATTATTGTTTAATGTCCCTCACCTGCCTGCCTTGTTACCTTCCTTTGTTTGTTCCCTATTTAGTCTCCCTCTGTTTGCAGTCCTGTGCTGATCAGCAAACAAGTCTTGTTTTATGGTATTCACAAATAAGAGAAATATTGATATAGGAACTAGTGATGGGCAGATCAAGGCTTCGTGAAGCAATGAAACAGTTGAACCAAATGTGCCATATTGTGTCGAGGCTTCGAATCAATCCGACACCCGTCTCAACGGTGACACCTAGTGGTCGCTTGCAGGTTGATCTGAAACAACCTTGACAACGAGCCATTAAATTATTATTATTTTTTTAATTATTGTAGCTATTTTTCTAATATGTGAAGCTTGTAACCTGTAGGCTCCTCACTGTGCAGAATGTTATTTTGGTCCTGAAAAATGAATATTAATAAAATAAATCAAGCCACAATGTCTTATTAAAAATATTAATTTCTTGTCTTTTACAGATAATTTCTCCAGTCTTTGAAAAAATCCTCTCACAAAAACCCACGAGGTCAAGATGAGTTGACTTCACTTCTATACAGAACGCCATATTAATCAAACGCTGAATCGGCGGAGCACGCCACCTGTCGAAACCAAAGGTGTAGTGGTAAAAAAAGAGGTGGGTAAACTATAAATTCTGGTGGACCACGGTAAACAATTGGTCACCCAGTAAGGTGGGCCACTGGCTACCGGTGTATGTGTATCCTGATGACATTGCTATAGGGAGGGCTCGACATTAAGCCTTTTCATACACCTATCCTTCGGACAAGTAAATCTGTCATTCACTTGTCCGTGTAAAAAAGTTGCTCGTCCGGATTATTATTATTGTTTTTTTGTGTGATAAACTATTCTGAAACTATATTTTCATCAGTGTTCAATCAGCTTTGATATTTAAATCGTCATATTGTAATATCTGTACCTTTAAAGGGCATCCCCTCCCCAATATTATTAAATGTACGCTTCATCTTTCATTTTAAATTTCTAAATTTGATCAATAAATTCAATAATTTAGAATAATAAGACACTATAGGGGCTAGGGGCACTGTTATGGCATAAAATAATGTTATAAAATTGATTTAAAGGACAAGTTCGGTATTTTTCGGTACACTTAAAGCCCTGTTTCAAAATCGTTTCTGATGAAATAGAACGGTTAAGATTAAAATTGGGACACACTTTACACATTTTACACTTTAAGTGTAAAATATCGAACTTGTCCTTTAAATTTACATATAAAAAACGTTGGAAAGAATACTACTTTTAAACATAACACTAAACTGCCAGTAGGTGGCGGCAGACGACTGTCTTAATGAGTGAGTCATTGATTCATTCATTCAAACAATTCTTTCAAACGGCTGATTTATTCAAGAATGAGACAGATGTTTATGAATGGGTCATTGAATCTTTCACTCAACCGATTCGTTCAAAATGCTGAATCATTCAGTAATGAAAACAGGTTCAGTGTTCCTGTGAGATGTGCTGTGGTTCTGCTGTGATTTTTGGTTGGAACTATTTTCGCTGCTAAAACAGAAGAAAAACAGCCAATATTGCATCTATAATGTAAGTGACTTCATTTTAACTGTTTATTGAACTGTTGTAGGAAATCAATGTCACATTTTCAATCGTGATGGTAAGGAAAAATAATTGAGGTTGCTTAACATATGTTGAAAATATAAAAACTCCACATTTAGATGTTTTATAGGCAGTATGTTGTTAACTGAGTGTGTGTGCTGCACTCATGTGTGTAGATTTTTCCTCGAAAGGCTGCGCGAGCGTCAACAGCGCACCGTCAGTAATAGCAAAGTCCTCTCTGGTAATAGTCAACATCACTGACAGTAATGCAGCGCAATATGAAAGAGTTCGTCTTAGGTTTAACAACCTATGAAACTAATACTGAACAATATGAAACTAAAACGACATAATTTAAATTAGAAGCTTGAATTTAAAGAAGAAGACAGTGTTCCGAAGATGAACGAAGGTCTTACAGGGTTGGTACAGCATGAGGGTGAGTAATTAATGACTTAATTTTCATTTTTGGGTGAACTAACCCTTTAATACCACTTGATAAAACTCGCTTTTGAGAAAGACATGAGAAAGAAATTCACAAAATGAGTGGAAAGAGCATGTACTGCGGATCAATTCAGTGAAATGCTGACACCTCCAACTCCACTGACTGTAAGATTTTCTTTTTTTTTTTTTTATTATATATATAGATATACCAACGCTATCTCACGACCAATTCGTACGAATTTGTACGAGTGATTAAAATGTGGCTAATTCGTAACAATTCATACGAACTCACTCGTACGGATTCGCACGATTTGTCTAAACCCACGTGATGGGTAGGTTTAGAGGCGGGGTCAGGGGTAGGTCATTCGTATGAATTCATACGAATTTGGAATTCGTAAAATATGTACGATTTAGCAAAAATCCTACAAATTCGTACAAATTCATACGAGTCACGTCGTATGAATTGTTACGAATTAGCCACTCGTACAAATTCGTACGAATTGGTCGTGAGATCGGGTTGGATATACTGTATGCAGTGCACCCGCTGTGGTTCTTCTCTGTATCTGTAGTGGATTTCGTAAATGTTGTTGTGCACTGTATAGCAGTTGTTTCCAGGATTACATGTTGGAGGATTTTCTCGCATAAACAGTGTATATAAATAACTTTTGTCACCGGCCGATTTTCTGTGGGTTTGCGTTTGCTCACCCTTATAATTTGTATTATCTATCAGTACTGGCCTGTAACAGTGAATGTTGATCCTCTCTGACTAACTTAACCAGACATTTATTACATGTTACCAGAACAAAAACCACTGAAGTCATAAACACATTTAAACTCACCATCCAGACGCCAGAAACAAAAGCAGAGCAAAACAGGGAGAAACATCTTCAATGGTTTCAGTCCACAAATATGAAAAGACAAACTCTTCAAAACTGGTTCAGTAATAAAATGACAGACACGCTGATATGAAGCTGCTCTGTAGTAAAGTGAAGTGAAACTATACCATCAGTTAAAATATCTGCCTATTTGTTCAGTGTAAATGCATGTGACCATCTAACTCTATTTTGGATGATTATTTCACACTTTGATCATTCACATTTTGAGCTCCAGTAGGCCTCTAATTCCTGTAAGTTAATGATGTGACATTCAACAGAAATAAACTGACCCATGACATGTTAAAAACATCTTAAAGCAACAGTTTGATCTTGTCATGAGATCCTGAGAGTGTTTGTCTCTGCTCTCTCCTGTAACTCTCTTCAGGACGTTTGTTCTTCATTTCTTATCAAATGTCTCGATTGTTTCTCCTCTCAGACTGATTTCAGAGTTTCTCTAAAGGTTTTATGGAGCAGGAACAGATCGCCTGCTATAACTGTGTGTATGAAAGTGTTCTCTGATATCTTTACATGATTAGTATTCAACAGATATGGATGATGATGCTGCTGTGATGCTTTAAATACTCACTTTGTCCTGAGTGAAAAATACAATAGTGAGACGCTCACACAAAAATAATGTGCAACACTTTCTCCCACGGCTCACACACGCTGCTAAAGACTTTGATGTCAGATCTGACAAAGAAAACTCCTGATAACATGTCAGTTCAGGGTGAGTCACTAGATGGAGGAGTTGCTCCTCAGACGAGACCACAGACACAAATCACACTAGAGATTTTGGGCCCTGTCACACACACCAGTGCAATGCAGCGCCAGGCGCAACGCAAGTGTGTTTTGCTAGTTTCAGCTCGACGCAGTTTTCATTTTCACGTCCTGTGTCACGTTGTTTAAATAGCAAATGCACTTTATAGAGTTTATCATTGCCTGTTGGAGGAAATTGAGCATTGATATGTTGTGTTTATGTATTTCACTGTGATCTCAAAGTATATTATAATGTGTCCCAAATCAGTATTTTCTCAGGTTAAAGAAGAAGCTGGAGGAAGTTGTTTGTTTATCATTGTAGATAGAAAAAGAAAGTAATGATCTTATAATAATGTAAACATTTACAAATAATGTTTTAAATAATATTTTTTTAAAATAAGATTCATATGTGGTGCACTGTTTAAAATATACATAAAGTCTGTATTCCTCCAGGAGGCACTCAATGTAATAAATGTAATATGTAGAGACTCTTGAAACTCAGAGTGAGAAACTTTATTGATAAAGGCAAGAAAATACATATACAGCAGTAGTAAAGTGAGACCTGTGTGTCTCTATTCGTTTGTTTTATGTTTCTTCGAAAAAAATATGAACAAAGCCATACATATTGGATTTTGTAAATATCTGACTCTGAAAGAGAGCAGAAGCTCAAATAATAATCAGTATTTATTATTTTAAAAACACAAGAACAAAAACACACATTAAGAGGTTCAGCGTTCTGCTTTAGATTTCAATACTTCCTGAAAAAGACATATAAAACCATAAATTAATAAATCTCACAAATATTAATATATGCAAATTGAGTTTGTGAGAAATGACATCATCGATCATGTGCCTGATGTGTGAATATGTGCTTGATCTCGTTCATCTCTTCTGGATCTGATGTCATAAGCCAGAATGATGACAGTAGCCACGCCCACCAGAGCAGAGAGGACCAATCGGATCACAGCTTCAGTAGGACCACACCAGTGGACAGAGTCTGAGGAATAAACACATCAAACTGAGATCAGGGGCTCGTTCTTCGTACGTTGCTTAAAACATCCGAGATCAAATGAGACATCCAAGATAATATCATCGGGCTAATCATGATCCGGCTAAGTGGGTTCTTCGAACACTCCTGTTGTTTATGATTAGTATCGCTGAGTTATCTGAGATAACTGCGCGTTCACGCGTTGGTTTAAAAGGGGATATGTATTAAAAGGGGATGTTTTAAAAGGGGATATGTAGAAACAGTGATCAGCGACGCTGCTATTGGCTGTTCAGCATGGCCAAAGAACACGCCCAGTTTTTCTCCCAAGCAGAGAAAGAGAAGGTTATGCCGATTTTGAGTCTTTGGCCCTGTCTCAAATGGCACACTTCATGTTACAATGTCTGCCGCGTGCACGTGTCCGTTAAGTCCGTGAGACCGTAGTGTGTCCCATTTGTCATTTATAGATCTCAGAAGGGTGCTCGCGAGCGCCCCGTGTGGTCGATTTGCGCCCTTGATGCGCACTTTTGCCGAGCCCGCGCTGATGCGGACTCCACAGCAGACTTCTTCCCGACAGTCAAAGCGGCATTACGTTACGAAAGTGCGGACTCAGAGGAAGACCGCGAGTGCTTAGGGTTCCATTTGGGACAGGGCCTTTCATTAAAACGCCAGGGAACACTTCTAAGTGTGCAAAAGCCAGGAGAGAGGGCTGGCAAAAGTAGCAGATGAATTAAATGCGTTTGTGGTGGCCATGTTAGATGTTTTAATAACTTTTTTTTTTTTCTATTTTAATAATTTCATAATTACTTTGTTCATTGTCATTTCAGAGTCACCACACTATAGTGAACATGATGAAAGTGAAGTACAAAAATCTTCTACGTAATGGTAATTTTTACTAGGCCTTATAGGCCTACTAGTCTCTTTCAAAAAGGCACTGTGTTACGTTCCACGCGTGTGTGTGATTGTTTTTATTATCCTGTGCACGTTGCTGTGTTTATCACCTGTTGATCGTTATGCTCATTATGCTCTCTCTGTCTCTATCACCCGATCTCTGCCTATAGGTTGCTGTGATTGGCCGAGTCGGACGTCATTCATTCTTAAGGCGGGACTTGGTGATTAACTGGAGGCCGTCCCAGCTGGTTAAAAGGATGTTGTGTTCATTGTCATTGTCTCTCTCTGTAGCTTTTGGTAGCAAACCCTGTACTCTCTGTGCTCTTAGTAGCAATCTGAATACCTTACTAGTGGAATGAGCAGTGATGCCGGTAACGCGTTACTCTAATTTGACCACTTTTTTTCAGTAACGAGTAATCTAACGCGTTACTATTTCAAAACCAGTAATCAGATTAAAGTTACTTATCCAAGTCACTGTGCGTTACTATTTTTGTAATTTTCCTTAGTAAAAATATATATTTATTTCTTCTTGCATCTCGGGGAGTGTGCGCGACAAGTCACGTTTTCAGCATGAGGTTCACGTCACGTGTACGTACCACGCAGCGACACAAACGTAAACAACAATGGAGGGAGGAGAGAGATGCGCTTTTTCTAGCTGGAAATTCAGTCACTATTTTGAGTTTGTGTCTGTCAGCTAAAGATGGCAACATTAAGGTCCGTTGTAACTCTGTGCTGGTGGCGACAAAGTGTTATCTACCTACAGAAACACTTCGTCGAATTTGAAAAAAACATATGGAGTCGCAGTACCGCACAGTCAAACTTACGCCCGTTTCACACATACTTGTCTCCGTCTGCAGTGCATATTTTTTCCCGTACCCATGTTAACACGTTAGAGCTTTCACACTGCACGCGGGTGCGGTCCGTCGATCCTTTCCAGGTGCGTGAGTATACAGCAGTGCAGAGATCGTTTCCGCACAGAGTCTATTTTTGCTGTGTTGCACCGTGCTGAATTAAAGTGGCAGCGCATTGTTCACATTAAAATAGACATAGATTGACAAGAAATTGTATTAATTTCATCATATACGCAAAATTACAGTTAACGTGTTCTACAGTTACTAAATTACAGGGTCAAGAAAAACAAAAAAACAATATATATTTTATAAAAACAAGTATTTATATTAAGTGAAGTCAAGAAAGACTGTTTTTTCAGGAAATAGTTTTTAAGTTCAACTTTAAATGTCAGGAGATAGATTGTTGATATTACTGTTAAAAATACACTTCCAATAAAGTGAGTGTTGGCAAAACCGGTTGTCATTTTTATGTTGAGGTGGCGGGGGTGTTGTCGGCAACTGCTGAATGTAACTAATAAAAGTAACTTGTAAAGTAACTTAGTTACTTTTAAAATCAAGTAACTTGTAAAGTAACTTAGTTACTTTTAAAATCAAGTAACTTGTAAAGTAACTTAGTTACTTTTTCAAAGTAACTGTGGCAACACTGGGAATGAGTTTGTGTATACTGTTAGCTGAATGAGGTTTGTGCTTTGTACGTGACATGTTTTCTCTTTTTGAATGGGTGAGATCCATTTGTGTTGTCTTTCTTTTGTTTGCTTTTCTGGGAAAAGAACAGAGGCAAGTATATCGCGATATACATTGCACCCGTAGCAGACAATTGTTAGACACACCAGGTAAGAAGTGAGCGCCACTCCTTGTATTTTTGTTTTATTAGATAGTTGAGTTAGGGTGCCGAATGCACCGAAGATTTCGGTTTATTTTCTACATTTTTCTTTGGTTAGATAAGGTTTAGATTTAAGGAGTGTTTTGTTATCTTGTGTTCTTTCTTTTGGCGCCACTTTTGTTCTTTTCCTATTTTATTGTTTGTTTATTCACCCTATCATTTATTGTATGTAGCACACCTTATTATTTAACTGGATTCATTGGCTTACGCTTGTAGAAATAAATTCCAGTTATTTTTTTTCTCTTCAAAATGAGTCTGACATGTGTTTTTCCACCACACTTCACCTCCAGCAGTATGTTCAATATATAAATGTTGCGGTACCAGCCCTAGACCCACAACGGTTCGTAACACACTGTTAAATAAATGATTTTCTGTTTATAAAAGCAACCAAGAAACAGATGCTCCTGCACCCTGGCAGAAGAGCTGACCCCTGGGTTGAGTGTGAATTGACCTGTTGTTGTGGAGGGCATCCCTGGGTTCAGCTCTCAGACACACATCCAGGGACCAGTAGCAGCAACACCTTCATTACTGGTAAATGAGATGGAAAGTACACTGAGAAATAATTTGTTGCTGCATTAAATTAAGTAGGCCTATAATGCATATTGGCTGGTATAGTCATTTCAACTGTAAAATCTTGAGTAATGATAAATTGCTTTGACTTGTGAAAGTAAAAAACTGATAAACTTATGTTAATGTGAAAATATTTTGCCATGAGTTATTAATCACATTGCACTGGATAGTGAAGAAACCTTCTCAGATGACTGTCCTTTGGAGGAAGTAGACTACCTGCAAATACATAAATAATTTTAATTGATTTGTGCCTATGTCTATTATTTCTGACATGAGTCCACATGTACAGAAAGGCCTACAGAAGAGTCTGCACAACGCAGTGATACAGGTGTGGGCAGTGTAACTTTTCCTTTTTATTTGTTGCATGAGGCATGTGTGACAATTTGACAAATGACACAGGGTGAAATTCATTCCCTATGAGTCTTCAACAGAAAATAGAGTATTTTGAAAAAACAAAAATCAGGGGGAGAAATAGAACTTGATTACTTAAAGAAAGAAAGAAATTGCACTAGAAATAGAGTTGCTTCAAAATAAACTTCAGAGTAAAATACACTATTTCACACAGAGTACTATTGCTGACCTTGCATAATATCTCTTATTACAGGCAAAAGATGACTGAATGACTGGCTTTTCTTTATAAAGAACTATTGAAATAAGACTCAATGAACTAAGCAAATGTGTCTTGTCTTTTATTAAACATTTAGGCTTAATTAAACCTTTTTTCCCCTTCTTTTTCTGATGTTGGCAATGTTGTGTAATATGGCACATGCAATGTCACAGGTCCTGTCAGGTGCAACCCTCAGGCTTTTCAGACACTGAAATCTCCCCTTTAGTTGGCCAAAGTTCATTTCATTGTGTGACCTTGTCCTGGCTAGAGCTGCATTGTAACTGTGTATGTACATACATTTACATTTTACATTTACATATGTAATACAGTGAGCTTGATATTTATATTTTTCCTTACCATGTTCAAGTAATGTGCATAAATGTGAATCTCTGTGCTTCCACATTTGTGATATGAAAGTCACGCGCCATCTAGAGATTTTAGTCTGTCAACTGCCTTTTTTAAAATTTGATATATTACTAATCTGGAATATTAAGAATTGTAATAGTAACTTGGCTGCACATTTACATTGTGATCTCCCTTTCTGTACACAAAATCCCCTTTATAGAGGCCTTGATGGGAACATGTGTGCAGTCTATTGACCAATCACATTAGTGAAGCCTGAGGGACATATCTGTGTCATATTAATCAGCATGTTCATGATTGCATGATCTTCATTAAAAATTATAATATACCTGCGTTGGCAAAAAAAAAAAAAAAACTGCTATAGCCTACAACCTTGGGTCTAAACTGGCTTGGAAATGCCTAAAACACTAAAACTGCTTGAGCGCCAGGGTAAACTTTGTGAATGACACGACAGACAGCACTTATCAAGTTCTCCGCATTTCCAATAGTTTAAAGGAAAGAGCCACTCGCAAATAATTCAGGACAATGCACACAGTTTGTGATGTGATTAAAGACCGACTCCGACGAGTCGAACATTTAATGTGCGTTTCCAAAAAATAATTGATGTAAACGACATCCTCACGAGTCATGCGAAATATTATATCTCTCAAAAAGTACACTATCGCGCTGCGTTAAAAGACTTCTCGTATCAGCTCCGCTTATGAAGCCGCGATCTAATCCTGTTTACATGAAATAAGCCTGCTCGCGAGCAGGTTCAAGCTAGCGCACCTGTTGCTATGACAGCAAGTCCAGGATGAGCTTCGAAGAACCAAACAATCCAAGATCATGCCAAATCGCCAACAATCAAATCCAGCTAACTGAGTTAGCGACGTACGAAGAACGGGCCCCAGATCAGTCAATAAACACGATCAGCGCTGACATCAACTAATATCAGCGCTGGCATATGGGGTGAAATTTGTGCCATAATTAAACAAATAAATCCAGCATTTTGCAAACAAACTTAACCTGCTTTTCAAAGGAAAACTCGACTCGCAAACAAACAGAAAGCATAGGAAGAAAATACGAAGGTCAATTTGAGCGAAAACGCAGAGGAGTAACAAATATGTATTGTGATTTAGCCTAGATAATTTTTCACAAATAAATACGAACCATCCTACAAATTGTACCCAATGAAAGGGTTTCATTTCTGTCCCCAGAAATGAAACCCTCCTTTTTATGTATAAAATTGCATGAAAATTAACTCTAAAATACATTTTATTATTAAGCAAAATGTCCTGCACATTAACTGTATACTAACTATATATTTCAAATATATAATTAACAACATTAATACAAACTACATAGAACACTAAAATATAGCTTCTGCATGTCCCGCTAAGTGCGCCGAATTTACAGTATCGTAAATTCAATTTATCATTTAGAAATTTGCATTTGGCTACCTGAGAGATTTAGTCTTGGGAAAAATGTCTTTTTTTCTTTTGGTCTTTTCTTCTGAAGAAACTGAAGTTTAGAGGCCTGGAACAGTGTTATCTGAAATCAAATTATGATCAACTTATATAACTTTTATATTTTAACTGTGAGTTACGGTAACAAGGACTGAAGAAATTAGACTGAAAGCATTCAATATTTTAGTGCACAAACGTCTAACAAGACAGAGAAGCTTGTGAAGCAAGAGCGCCTCCTGCTGGAGATTTTAAGGAATCATCGGGTCCTTTGGAGACGTCCAAAAGATTTCATAGGCGCACCGAAAGAACACCACAGACACCATGGGAAAATCTGAAAATCTTTTCACCACTGAAAACCATTACAGTAAAACTGGGAGTTGTGAAAAATTTGATACACCAGTGTTTTGCCTTTTTAGTCTTTTTATTCAATTTTATAACTGTAGCCTATCACCTATAGCTTATCTCTTTCAATTCCTTTTATAACAGTTTTCATTTTTCTTGCTTTTATTTTGTGATTATTTTAATTCCTTTCTGTGTAACGCACTTTGAATTGCCATAGTGTGTGAAATGTGCTAGGCTATATAAACTTGCCTTGGAGAGGAGAAGCATTCACAGACTGTTATGACACACTTATTAACATCCTGTCAAAACAAGTGGCAGTCCAGAAAATCTGTGCCTCAGCATTATTTGTTTTGCTTTCACTTTCCCTTTGTGTGAATGTGTGGAGTGATTCAAGTAACAGCGGAAGGAAGGAATACATGGGGAAGTGTGTCGCACATGGAAAAGTCATCAGTTAGTTTGCATGGGAGGGTTGCCAGTAGTGGATTATCGTGGAAAGACAGGCGCTTGTCAATCTGATGCTTCCTGTATGTGCGTGCGTGCGCGTGCGTGCTTGTGTGTGTGGTGTGTGTGTGTGTGTGTGTGTGTGTGTGTGTGTGTGTGCAGGGGCGTCGGACTGGGGGGGAAAAGGGTACCGAGGGCCCGAGGCAGGGGGGGGGCCTTAGAAGTCAGTTTTCTATACAGACATATACATGCACTAACATTTGTATAGCATTAATGTACAAACAAAAAAGGTCCTGTGCAAAACTAAACTTATAGTTAGGCACTGGTTTGGTATAAAAAAAAGTTATTTTCATGCTGTATAGGGCCCCACCACCCCTCTCGAATCAATGTAAATGGTACGACCCGCAGGTTAGGCGCTTCTGCTGCGTACCTGCGGTGAATCAGTTGATGAGACAGGAGCTGGAGTGAGCCGTGTGATAGGAACTAGGAAGACAGGGGAAGATTCATGTCTTTCCTCAAGAAAGGAAAATCAGGGGCTCAAAAACGAAAAGAAAAGAAGATTAAAGAGAGAAAGGCAAATGAGGGCAAGCAGTTGCTCACTCAGTTTTTTTAAAAGAAAGGTGAGCTCCAAATGCATCATCGAGCATTGACCTCCAGCTTGTCTCCTCTTCTGCTGCAGTTCTCCCCAGAGTCAGAAGTTTACATGTAGCCTATATTTCCCTTTATTGTCAAAATCTAACACCCGCGAAACACAGATCGTTAGCGCCTATTTTACCGCATTGTTATGCAAATTAGCTCGCGCACGCGCTTACATTATAAGTACGATTGTTCTCAGTTTAATGAACATCTTAATGATTGAAAATGACTTATTTTAAAACGTAATTCAAAGACTGAATGTCTAGTTTGGCGGTTAGTGTACCCTGTGATTCTAGTCTACATTTATTTTAAACAGACAAATAATCGTCAATTAACTTGTACTTAGCCTACACTTTAAAAAGGTATTGTGACAATAAAGGATATTTTAGCAACCATTTGAAGCCATATATTTCAGTTTCAGACCTGCTAGACCTTTTGTCATCTCAGTAAGTAGTACTTTTGACAATAAAACAAAAATATATTAATCAGAGTGTGGCTTATTTTGTTTACATTTTAAGTGTTTTTATGATAAAAGTGCAATACCCCACCCATTGGTATCACTATGGTATTTGGTATGGGGGCCCAGCAATATGGTTTGTACCCAGGGCCCAAAATTTGGTGCTACGCCCCTGTGTGTGTGTGTGCGTGCGTGCGTGCGTGCGTGCGTGCGTGTGTTGCGTCGCAGAGATGTTGCACTTTTTTTTTGTGAGCTATTCTGAAAACAACTCAAGACTAGGCTACTTATCCGCCTTTGTGTCTGACGACCCGCGACACTCTCTTGCTGCGTCCCAATTCACATATTATCCGTCCTAAATAGTATTCGAAAATATAATTAGTACGTCCCAAATCATAGTATGTTGAAATGAGTGTTTCAAAGATACCGGATGGTCTACTATTTCTGGTCAGAATCCGAAATGCAGATTGATGCACACTGTGGTGAGATCTGGTATTACTCTCACTTTCCTGAAGATCCCTGGTATCGCAGTTGCCAACGGACTTTTTGCTGTCAGGTCAGATTTTTGGGATAAAATCCTCACTAGCTTGTTTACCTATACCAGTAAATCTAGGTATATGCACACTTACTAAAAAACAATAATCATCAATATAGAACCCTTAATAAATTCATGCTTACCCTTCCAGCAGAATCTCTCGTGGGCCCTTACATTTGCAATGTAAACTAACTATAATGCTCTTTATATTACTTACAGAACTGTCTTTATAAGCTGAAGTAAAAATAAACAAATACTTGTTTTTTAAGAAATTAATTAGATAAAAGCACTGGTTATACAATGATTAAGATTTGTAGCAAAATATCAAAAGGTTATACAGATTATAATGCTTCAGCATATCCAACTTCAACCCGGCAGTCCTGTGAGTGGAGGATTACAAAGGTTATGTTACCTTATTTGCAGTTCAAGTTATATCTATGTATCAGTCCAAGCCATTCAAGTTGAAAAAATACAGCCGAGCAATTTAAGTAACACAGCAATTCAGTTAATAAACTGAAATTTAGAGAAGAATCTCTAAGGATGCAATCGATCATGCAACAAATCAAAAATGCAACAAGTCTAAACACACATTACAGTCATATTTATACATCACTGGAATAGCTACATTGAAAAACAATTTGGGGTTTTTCCAGAGGAACTGAATCATGTGAGACCTTTCCCTGTCCCATTCACGGCTGAGTCAGTAGTTTCACACTCACCTTCTTGGTGTTTTTGCGACCTTTACGTTTCTCCTTTAGTCCGCGCGTGCGCGTGTGCATGTGCGTGTGCGTGTGCGTGTGTGTGTGTGTGTGTGTGTGTGTGTGTTACAAAAGCTTTCCATTTCAGATCAATTCTGTTCTTTTGAACTTTCTATTCAATAAAGAATCCTGAAATAAAAATGTAAAAAACTGTTTTCAACATGGATAATAGTCATAAATGTTTCTTGAGCATCATATTATAATAATTTCTTTAGGATCATGTGACACTGAAGACTTTAATGATGTAATGTAATGATGCTGTAAATTCAGCTTTGATAACAGGAATAAATTACACTTCACTATATATTCACATAGAAAACCGCTGTTTTAAATTGTAATAATATTTCACAATATCTCAATATGTTATTGATATGTTACCTTATTTGCAGTTCAAGCTATATCTATGTATCAGTCCAAGCCATTCAAGTTGAAAAAATACAGCCGAGCAATTTAAATATTACTGTTTTTTTTTTGTATTTTTAATCAAATAAATGCAGCCTTGGTGAGCAGAAGAGACTTCTTTTAAAAACATAAAAAAATCTCACCGACCCCAAACTTTTGAACAGTAGTGTGTATATATATATATATATATATATATATATATATATATATATATATATATATATATATATATATATATATATATATATATAGCCTAAACATAGCCTACAAGTTTTGGACATACAAGGTAATTGTAACGAATTGCGTGGAAGGCGGTAGTCGGATCTAAATGCAGTAACGTTAGTAGACTTTAATAAAACAGACGGGTAAACGTAGATACAGATACATACATTCACTGATACATTCAATAACTGACCACGAACAAAAGAGTACACAGGATTTAAATAACCAGAGGGGATCAGGGAACAAGACACAGCTGGGGCAAATCAGAAACAACGAGCGGAACCATACAAACTAACTGGACACACCTGAACCAAGGGACCTAATGATAGACATGACAGAATATTAACAATTAACAAGGCAGAAAACCAAGGTACAAACTGAATGAAAAAACCAAAGACAGTGAACAACAAACCAGAAACATGACAAAAACACTAACAGTAATACATTTTTTGTTTTTTTAATAATACAAAATAATAATGTGTCTCATGCGTGACCATGCAAGTATTAACACATGTCAAATGTGGATCAAAATCCTATGGTAAAAATTAATTGTGGAGGGTAACAATGTCAAATCACTAGTCAGTTTGGTGGGTTTTGATAAAAAAATTACTAAATTTTTAATTTCACTCATTTTGCTGGTGAAGTCAAACAAATTGTAGCTGGGGATTAACTTGTCGTTACTATGTATATCTTACATCTAATTATATCTTCACTAGTTAATTTTTAAGGGCCCGCGATGTGAGATTAACCATTAAAGTAACCTACAAATATTACAGGGAGTGTCTCAGTTTATATAATCTGCACAGATTTAGCCCACATACAAGCTACTCAACTCGTGAGACAATGTGAATGAATCACAGCACCTGTTCATGTCTGGCTTCAACGCAACCGTCACTAGGAAACAAATGAAGGTGCGCTGGTTCATTTGCTTTAAAGGGAATATTGCAAAGCCAAGAAACACAATCATATCGTGGAACTATAACCCCAGTGTAAAAATAACAAGACCCACCCAGCAACGAAGCAGCACATCTGCCAATTTCAGCAGACCCTGCCCGGATATAAACACTGATGATCAAAATGAGTAGGCTAAATGACTTTTGAATCTAATTATATCCTTTAAATAAAGATTGTATTGTTATGCCATTACGTGGCAACCAGTGATTGTTAAAATGTATGCTATTTGATAGAGATTTGTTCATGAAGTCATTATTTAAAAATAGTTTGAAATGAATTAATTTAAAATAATAAACCTTTCATAATAAACAAAATTTATAAACATAATAGACTCTTTTATTTGTAACTTTTTATTTTTTAAATTTATGACATTTATAATAGGCACATTTATGACATTAAATACAACATTTTGTCAGAATTTCGAGTAAATTACATGTTATTTTGTTTAGTTGTCTAATGTTTGTTTTAAGAATCGTGGGAGAACTGGGATCTGATAAAAAAAAAAAATCCTGAATCATAAATTAAACTTGAAAGGATATAATATATTTGGCATTTAACTTATACTATTAGCACTGTCTCTAAAATTAAAAGGTACAATCTTACAGACTATGATAAATGTTTTTGGTCCAATAAGTAATACCTCAGTCTTATCTGAATTTAATAGAAGAAAATTACAGGTCATCCAATATTATATATCTTTAACACACTCTGTCAACTTAGATAATTTAGAGATTTCCTCTGGTTGTGATGAATGATATAACTGAGTATCATCAGCATAACAGTGAAAACTAATTCCATGTTTTCTAATAATATTACAAAGTGGCAGCATGCATATTGAAAATAGCAGAGGGCCTAACACAGATCCTTGCGGCACTCCATAATTTATTGACATTATCTTGTAGGCAATTTACAGTAAACATGCGACAGTTGCACATATTTCATTGAGACCCTTTGTTATTTCAATATGTGCTGGAAATGCATTGATAGATCATTCAGTAACATTTTTATAGCCTTAGAAATGAAAAAAAAAAATTACGGTCACTATTGTGACCGGTGGGATTAAAGTCTTTAGGAGGGTCTAGAACAGTAAACTTATACCACAACATTGAGGCAATTATGTTATTAATTACCAAGCATCTTCCACTAAAAGAATCCTGCGAAAGTAGCCATCTCCATCTCTGAAGTCTACCATTAACATGATCAACTAATCCCTCCCAATTCTTCTTTTCATATTTATCATTCCCAAAGTAAACTCCAAGCATTTTGAATCCATCCCTGCCCCATTTACACAGTTTTGGCAATTTTGGAGGTACAAAAATGTGCCAATCACCGAGCAAAAAATATGTACATTTTTCACAATTAATGCAAGCAGATGATGCTTTTTTGAAAATTATTTAAACAAGAAGTTAACCTGTTAATATCCTCAGAATTTTTTATAACAATCGTTACATCATCCGCATAAGCAGTAAGTTTAATGGGGGCAATTTCAGGGGAATCAGGAAGAGATACACCACAACTGTTTCCTTAGCATACTTATAAGCTCTATAGACATATAGAAGGCCTGATAGGGGACAACCGGGACTGGAAAGGGCCAATAGCTGGGATTCAAACTCTAATTTCCCAAAACCATGATGCGTTTATCATTTACACAAACCCAACATGTGTGTGTGAATGATGAATGATGAAGGTAAAGAGGTCTTACCTTAATGTCCTCAAGTGAAGGATGGAACAATTTGATAATACTTCATTAAAAACAGGACAGTGTTGGTCTCCATAAGCTGTTCTACAGATTTCTATTGTATTGATTTTAAGGACAAGGATAATAATCACCTCTGGAATGAGAAGTAATCCCAGAGTAACTGTCACTAGCAGGTGTGTGTGGCTGAAAAATAACATTAGCATTCAGCCCAGTTCCAAGAGAGAACCTGTAGATGAGACCAATGCTTGTTAAAGGTGCCAAAAAAAAACAATTTGACGTTTTGCTAACTTCTGTCACTTTAACTTCAACCACACATAGGCTGTTTTTCAAATGGCACATGAAGCTTAATGAGGGAGACACATTTTAGGATCTAAAATGGCAAGGCACTATAATATCTCTGATATTATATTTGTTGATGGTATTATGCTGTTAGCAGCCAATCATTCAGTGCAAAAGTGAACAAACTTAGTGAAGCTGCTAAATTTGAGAAATGCTCAGACATTTTTAAACATTGTTGAGCTTATTCATTCTTTCTGTTCTAACTATTCATGTATATGGATATGTGTATTTTAGATATTGTTATCATTGTGTCTCTGTTGACTGTGGCCCTGTCAGAGCAGACCTAATGCAGCGTTCACGTTCTTCTGGAAAGTATTGTCATGTGCTTTCAAATTACACATCAATTCACTTCTTTCTTTTTAACTTCTTAACTTTGTGCAAGGGTTGAGGAAATTAACAACAAGTTGACAAATTAGTTGAATGTGCTTTAATAAGCTTCAAAAATACATATAAATGTAGGGATCAGAAGAAACACAAGCGTTAACACGGACAGGACAACTGAGAACTGAAACAGAGTGTCAAATATACTGAGGGTAATTGTGTGAACACAGCTGAAATAAATGACAAACCATAGTAGTAACCATGACGACAAAGAAAGAGCAGGAAACTGAAACAAAGATACAAAGGAACCAATGAGTTCTACCTAAAAGTCCATGAAAGGGAAACTAAGAAAAAATATAACCAAATATCCCTGACATTAACAAAGGGAGGAAGCCTTTTATCAGTAAAAAAATAAATAGCAAAGACTTCGTTAAATGGGTAATTTATGCTTTTTCTGAGTATTTTATCATTCTCATGTTGCCATGGAGAATAATGGGAAATGCAATTTGTAGTCTGTTTCCTCATGAATCAGTTAAATGACGTAAAACTGGAATGTGCCGAGGCACCTGGCTTAGAGAAGGGATAGGGGATAGGGGGCACAATAAGGTGCGGCTAGTTGTAACACCCTTGTTTTAAATACGTCCATACACGCCAGCAAGATAAAACTTAGTGTATTTACTAGTTGCCATATCAACACTAAATAAAAAATTGCACCAAAAAAAATCTTTTTAAGATATCACTGAACATTTATTTAACCATAGCAAAAGTACATTTCTTACTTATGTTAATTTTCTGTGTTTATTTATTTATTTATAATTAAATTAGAAATATTTGATATTATTTTTTATATATTTAACAGTTGATATGGTTTTTTAATGCTTCACTAACTAGCAGAAGACACTAGCAGAGTTTAAATCCCAGTTGTGCAGGAGGGGCATGTTGTCACACGGCGTTACAATGAGCCCCTATTAGAACTATGCTATTCTATTCTATACTTTTATAAATTATATTGAGAAAACATGAGAAAAAGGTGAATAAAGACTGAGATTCAATGTTCAGAAATTTTTCATTATTATTATGTTTTAAACTATGTTGTATAACGTCTCGGTTACGGATGCAACCGATTATGAGATCGTAATCCCGGCAATGAACAAGTGTAATTTCAATAAAGAGTTAAATAGAATAATCAAATGTTACTAAATGATTTTAGATACAAATTACCAAGAATCAATTAGGATACTAATCAAAATTTAAGTTCTACCAGAAAGACTCGGGAGAATAAGTACTGTAACAATAAATACATTTATTGATAGCCCAGCAAGCAATAAAGTTCTTTGGCGTAGGCCCCGTCCATAGCTCGCAATCCGAGGGTCCGGACTCTGCATTTCCGGCCTGAAGACGAAGGCATGGGCGCAGCCGACCCCCTGGAGGTATAGGAAGGGACCATCCTGGTGGTGGTGGGGAGGATGGAGGTGAATGAAAGCGTCAGCATCTGCGAACTCAAACATGTGTAAGTACCAGTCTTTTATACCACAAGCATTAGACGCGATTGGATAGATGAGAAGGTAATAAGTGACGTAGCAATTGAGTCTTCCTGGCAGAACTTAACGCTAAAGCTTCCATGTTGTAAGAAAATGTTCGGATAAAAGTAAATTGGAATTAAAGTCTTTAAAGTTTTTGTCTTTGCTCCATGAATGTGAGCTGTTGATAGCTCCGACTGAATAATCTGCAGGAAAAACCAGCCCCATACACCCTGCTCATCGTACAACTGACTAACATTTCCTTTGCAGCTATAAGAGTGAATTTCTCTGTTACGTAGACAATGCCAATTCAGAGTTGATATTTAGGAAAAAAGTTCTTGAGTCAAAACCATATCCTTATCTAACAGGAATTATATGATATGCGAAGCTGAGACCAGGAAAGGAAAAGTTCAGGGCATTTGACGTTACTGACTTCTGGAGCTCATAGTGTCAATATTCAGAGTGTGAATTAATCAGCAAAGGAAGAGTTTTACGTCACACACATTAACACTTAAATATATGCAGTTATTTTAGCTGACGGTAGATTCACTTCACTTTACTACAGAGCAGCTTCACATCAGCACGTCATTTTATTACTGAACCAGTTTTGAAAAGTTTGCCTATAATTTTTCAGGACCACAAGTATTGAAGATGTTTCACCGTGTTTTGCTCTGCTTGTGTTTCTGGCGTTTGGTTGGTGAGTTTTAAATGTGTTTTTATGACTTCATTTGTTTCTGTTCTGGTTAAATTAGTCAAAGAGGATCAACATTCACTGTTATACTCATATATAAATAATTAATCTTGGATTTTATTGAGATACTTTTATTTGAGGTAAAAGTTTCTCTTTTTAATAATTATTTATGTATTTAAAAAAACATTTATCTTCTTATTCATCATCTTTTGTCGTTTTACTGCTGCAGAAAATGATTCACTTCACATTTACATGATTCAAAATATTTTAGTGAAGCTTCATCAAACCAACATCAAGTGATTTTAAGGCTTTAATCTTTGAAATACTCTGTTCTTCAGGTGCTATAGTGGAGTTTGTGCCAGTGTTTGAGGGAGATTCAGTCTCTCTAAACTCCGATCTTACTGAAATGAAAAATGATGATGTGATTCAGTGGTGGTTTGAAATCAAATCACATTAATAGCTGAAATCAATAAACGGACCGACAGAATCACTGTATATGATGATGTTCTTGATGGGAGATTCAGAGACAGACTGAAGCTGGACAATCAAACTGGATCTCTGACCATCACAAACACCACAACTGAACATGATGGATATTATAAACTAGAGATCAACAGTGTGAGAAAGAATTTCTATCTCACTGTCATTGGTGAGTTAAATATTTGTTTCACCATTTTATGTTTTAATCACCAGATACAATATTAATCCAAACACCATTTTTCTTCTTTTCTGTCTTTTTTTGTTTTATGATATTATATTCACTTGAAATGTATCAAATTATTTAATTTTATAAACAATCATAAAGTTATTTTAAAGTCTCTCTATGCTACAAACTCTGTTTCTGTTTGTACTATTTGGTGATATAGATGAAATACCAGTGATGGAGGGAGATTCAGTCTCTCTAAACTCTGATCTTAGTGATATAAAGGATACTGATGAGATTCAGTGGAGGTTTGGAAATGAAAAAACTTTATTGGCTAAAACCAATGTAAATGACGGCAGCATCACTGTATATGATGGTGTTCTTGATGGGAGATTCAGAGACAGACTGAAGCTGGACAATCAAACTGGATCTCTGACCATCACAAACATCACAACTGAACAGACTGGTCATTATAAACGACTGACTGGACCATCACCATTATTAAAAGTATTTAGTGTTTTTCTCTATGGTGAGTAGACTTAAAATAGTATTGTTTTTACCAACTATTTACATATTTAATAATTGTTGGATCATTTGGATAGTTTGAGATGACAGACCATATAAAAACAGACTCTGCTTGAACCGAAAATAAGATTGTTAATCTGATATTATATTATATTCACTTGAAATGTATCAAATTATTTAATTTTATAAACAATCATAAAGTTATTTTAAAGTCTCTCTATGCTACAAACTCTGTTTCTGTTTGTATTATTTGGTGATATAGATGAAATACCAGTGATGGAGGGAGATTCAGTCACTCTAAACTCTGATCTTAGTGATATAAAGGATACTGATGAGATTCAGTGGAGGTTTGGAAATGAAAAAAAATTATTGGCTAAAACCAATGTAAATGACGGCAGCATCACTGTATATGATGATGTTCTTGATGGGAGATTCAGAGACAGACTGAAGCTGGACAATCAAACTGGATCTCTGACCATCACAAACATCAGAACCGAACAGACTGGTCATTATAAACTACTGACTGGACCATCAACATTATTGAAAGTATTTAGTGTTTCTCTCTATGGTGAGTAGACTTAAAATAGTATTGTTTTTTACCAACTATTTACATATTTAATAATTGTTGGATCATTGGACAGTTTGAGATGACAGACCATATAAAAACAGACTCTGCTTGAACCGAAAATAAGATTGTTAATCAGATTTGTTCATATTTCTGTTTATTCTCTCATGTTGTCCAGCTCGTCTGCCTGTTCCTATCATCAGCAGTAACTCTTCAAACTGTTCTTCATCATCATCATCATCATGTTCACTGGTGTGTTCATCAGTGGTGAATGTGAGTCATGTGACTCTCTCCTGGTACAGAGGAATGAGTGTATTGTCCAGCATCAGTGCGTCTGATCTCAGCATCAGTCTCTCTCTACCTCTGGAGGTGGAATATCAGGATAAAAACACCTACAGCTGTGTGCTGAACAATCCCATCAGCAACCAGACCACACATCTGGACATCAACACACTCTGTCACACATGTGCAGGTACCACAGCACTGACATACGTGTTATTGAGCTGATATCTTCTGTTGTAGATCAGACACATTCACGCAGACTAATAAACATCTTTCTTTAGCCACTACAACACCGGACCCACATATTCCATCACATTTTCCAGCTCCTCCTTCAGGTCCTCCTTCACATCCTTCTTCACATACTACTTCAGCTCCTCCTTCAGGTCCTCCTTCAGATCCTCCTTCACATCCTACTTCAGTTCCTCCTTCAGATCCTCCTTCACATCCTACTTCAGGTCCTCCTTCACATCCTACTTCAGGTCCTCCTTCAGGTCCTCCTTCACATCCTACTTCAGCTACTCCTTCAGATCCTCCTTCAGGTTCTCCTTCACATCCTACTTCAGGTCCTCCTTCACATCCTACTTCAGGTCCTCCTCCACATCCTCCTTCAGGTCCTCCTTCACATCCTACTTCAGCTCCTCATTCAGGTCCTCCTTCACATCCTCCTTCAGGTCCTCCTTCACATCCTACTTCAGCTCCTCCTTCAGGTCCTCCTTCATATCCTCCTTCAGGTCCTCCTTCACATCCTACTTCAGCTCCTCCTTCAGGTCCTCCTTCATATCCTCCTTCAGGTCCTCCTTCACATCCTACTTCAGCTCCTCCTTCAGGTTTTCCATCATTTCCTTCTTCATGTCCTCCTTCACATCCTCCTTCACAACCTACTTCAGCTCCTCCTTCAGGTCCTCCTTCAGATCCTCCTTCAGGTCCTCCTTCACATCCTACTTCAGGTCCTCCTTCAGATCCTCCTTCAGGTCCTCCTTCACATCCTACTTCAGCTCCTCCTTCAGGTCCTCCTTCATATCCTCCTTCAGGTCCTCCTTCACATCCTACTTCAGCTCCTCCTTCAGGTTTTCCATCATTTCCTTCTTCATGTCCTCCTTCACATCCTCCTTCACAACCTACTTCAGCTCCTCCTTCAGGTCCTCCTTCAGATCCTCCTTCAGGTCCTCCTCCACATCCTCCTTCAGGTCCTCCTTCACATCCTACTTCAGCTCCTCATTCAGGTCCTCCTTCACATCCTCCTTCAGGTCCTCCTTCACATCCTACTTCAGCTCCTCATTCAGGTCCTCCTTCACATCCTCCTTCAGGTCCTCCTTCACATCCTACTTCAGCTCCTCCTTCAGGTCCTCCTTCATATCCTCCTTCAGGTCCTCCTTCACATCCTACTTCAGCTCCTCCTTCAGGTTTTCCATCATTTCCTTCTTCATGTCCTCCTTCACATCCTCCTTCACAACCTACTTCAGCTCCTCCTTCAGGTCCTCCTTCAGATCCTCCTTCAGGTCCTCCTTCACATCCTACTTCAGGTCCTCCTTCAGATCCTCCTTCAGGTCCTCCTTCACATCCTACTTCAGCTCATCCTTCAGATCTTCCTTCAGGTCCTCCTTCACATCCTACTTCAGCTCATCCTTCAGGTCCTCCTTCAGATCCTCCTTCACATCCTACTTCAGCTCCTCCTTCCGGTCCTCCTTCACATCCTCCTTCAGGTCCTCCTTCACATCCTACTTCAGCCCCTCCTTCAGGTCCTCCTTCACATCCTCCTTCAGGTCCTCCTTCACATCCTAATTCAGGTCCTCCTTCACATCCTCCTTCAGGTCCTCCTTCAGCTCCTACTTCAGGTTCTCCATCATTTCCTTCTTCGTGTCCTCCATCACCTCCTCAAGGCTCAGTTTCTCGGATAGTGCTAGTCTATACTACTGCTGCTGCTGCTTCTGCTGGATCTGTGCTGATTGTGGCTGTAATTGGGATGATCTGTAACCGCAGGAAACGCAGAGATGAAGGTAAAGTAAACCTACAGCTTAAACATCCTTAAACAATATCATTCATGTTTTGATTGCACATGTTTGTCGTTACAGATGAAATTAAAGCAAAACTCTACAAACACATTGGACAAATGACGGTACTTGTATCTGTGCCATTTTAAATGCCATTTACATTTATTCATTTAGCAGTTATTTTATACATCAACAGTCCAAAATACAAGTCTTACAATTGTGTATAATTTCATACTGCAAACTACTTCACAAACTTGTTACACATATTTGGCAGTGTGTTGTACATTGTGTTGGGCAAATTGTGTGGTTTCCAACAGTCAACCATGTTGATTGGTTTCATTTTCTGGTTACTGTTACTAAAGTTTCTCTTGTGTTCAAAATTTCATACTAAAATTCCTTAAACCATAGAAGAAACAGAGACTCTCCATTATACACAAACACAAAACGTCTAGGTTACAACTGTAACCTTTTTTTCCCTGAGAACAGGGAATGAGACAATGGGGGAAAGCCCTCCAAGTGAACCGGTGTCTGAAAAGCTATCCAATCACAGCAATACAATTTTACTACTAGTTTGATTCGGAAATATAAGAGGGGCACCTAGAGAATCCACTTTTCATCTGAAGGGACTGTTCGGCAGGCATCCCTGAGGCATGGCGAACGATGCAGTGTCTCGTTCCCTGTTCTCATCGTAACCTACTCTAATTGTAACCTAGACGTCGATGATGCTATTGGGTAACGATGTACAATCTCACCATGCTGCTGAGGGGAGTGCATGCCAATTATGGATCCTGACAGAATGTCAGAACTGGCGGTTTCACCCTGAAATGCCAAGATCACACTCCCCCTTCGGGTCACGTACATTCAGGGTCAGTGATAATAAACATACAGGTCAGTGACATTATTTCCTACGGTCACTGCCCAAGCTATAAGCCTCAAAGAGACCTCCAAACAAGAAAAAGCCTACCAAGGCAGCTCAAGGGCTTGAAATCAACAGGTTCCATGAAAGGGGTTTGTTTAAGGGAATATGACCAGGGAGTCCAAAAGGAGTTCCTTCCAGTCACTTTCTGAGGGAAACATAGTCAACCCCACATGTCACCAGGGAGGCTGACCTGATCAAATTTACTGACTTAGTGTTGCCAACAACCTAACAGAGTCTTTCACAAAAACCAATAGTGTAACCAGATCATAGAGACGGGCATCCTGGAGAGTAGATCTTAGCATAGCGCTTAATAACCCTTGCAAACGAGGGGAGTAACTCTACACAATCCTGGATCTACACAGTGCTTTGAAACATTGTGGAGGCTGGACACTCTAACAAGGGACCCTAGATAAGGGGAGCGCCTCCAGCTCTAGGGCTGGTCTAGCAGGGAGGCCTCATGAGAGTCCTTCAACCTTCTGACCAGACTTAGGATTAGAAAGAAATGATATACTGTATATATTTGACCAAACTCTGTGCTAGAATCAGGGAGGCTCTAAGGGAGCCTACAACGTGATGATCTTAGTTATTGCTAAAATCCATTTGATGGTGGAGCCACCTTCAAGGAGGCCAGTGAAGGCCTGCTACTTGATAGCGATACTTGTTAGCAGAACTAGCCTCAGATATCATAGGTGTAATCACAGAAATACTGTGGGCCTGGTTTTCCTACTTTTACATTGCCAATAGACAGTGTACTCAGCCAGAGCCCTATCGACTCTTTAAACAAGGGGAGTACAATCTTGCGCTACCTGACTATCGAGGAGGCCTATAGAAAGGCCTACAACTTTATCAAACTTTATCAATTATCAAAAGCATCAGTTTTTCCATTGTTCGGTGCAGCTCGCCCACTGCGTAAGGAGAGAGACCCTGACCCTGATCCAAATCCTTCAGCAGGTCGGCTTGGTATGCCTGTAACACAGAAATCGTGTGTATGCCCTGCCCTTCAAGCGAGATGTCATCTTGATTGGCTTGGAAGGCAGGGCCATAGCTTTCAGTGCCGAGGCCTCTCCAGCAGCGAGATAGTTCGCGAACATCTCGTCGATTGGGGGCATCGACACATACTCATGTTCACACATTCCCTCAACATCAGCATTGTTTGCTCGCTGTTGGCGATGGATGCGTGCAGAATACAGGTTCTTCCATGCCTTCTTGATCACAGTATGCAGATCAAGAAGGAATGGATGGCTCATGGGAGCTGGAGAATTATGGCCAGAAAGGAACCGTTCATCGAGCCTGCCGCAAACGGCTCCTTCCTTCACGTGCTCCCACGGCAGCTGAAGCGCGCTCCATAACCCCCAACAGCTCATCATACGCGGGCCAGGGAGGCCATGAGGGTTCAGGTTGTACCTCTTCTTCACCCTCATCAGCCATCTCCTGCTCTCTTGGGCCAGGTGCCAGCAGAGCACTTGCTGCTAGATATGAGGATGTAAGAGATAACATATCCTTGTCCAGCAGTTCACCCTCGCAAGCTTCTGAAGGGCGTGAGAGAAAAACGCCTCTCTCAAACTCACCAGCGAGCTACATCTGGGAACCCTATGATTCGAGTCTCCGCTGTGCCTCAACCGAACCACTGGGCCCAGATGCCTGTCCCTTTTCCCTGGAGAAGAGTGCCAGACGAAAGTGGAGTTTTCTTAGAGGCAATCTGGACAATCAGGTCTCTCAAGAGCGAAGCGTGCATGCTCTTTGCCCAAAGAGTAAAGGCACAAATTGTGTGTGTCATCTGGTGTCAGATACCTGAGACATGGATCCACACACTTCTTGAAATACTGTCATAATTGCCACTTGCCATAATTGTTTTTAAGGTGATTGCAAATCAGACAAAACAGACCCTGAAGGTGAAAAGATGATGACATGTTCTCTAAGCGCCCCTTTTATACTTCCGGGTCTCACTAGACGTCAAAGGCTGTCGCCAGTTAAATTTGATTGCCGTGATTGGATAGCTATTTAGACACCGGTTCACGTGGAGGGCGTTCCCCTATACCGTAATTGACACAGTGCGAGTTCCCTTTCGAAAGGGAACAATCATTCAATGTGAAAAACACTGACTCATATCACAGGTGCGCTCAGTACCATGGGAAGTAGGGGTCAGAAAAATGGGGGGGGGTGTGGCTGCGGTTAAAAGTACATAAAATTTATGTTATTCATTTTTCTATTTATTAAAATTAATTTGAAACAAAGTAAGTAGCCTAAGCGACAATTGTCTCGTGACATCACAGCACACATTCGTCAGTAAAGGTCGAAAAAATATCGGTTTATGAGTTGATTTTTATGTGCTGTCGCCGTGCAGCCTGCAGTTGGGTTTGGAGATTGTGCTTTGATTACAGGCATACATATGACCTGTGTTTATGTGTTTGTTTAATTAATAACCTTGTGACAACACCGGTGTTACTAATAACACTACATATTTTTCAAGAAAAGATAGCCGTATTTGTCAATAATGCTCTGGACCTGTAGCGCTTATTTTGATCTTCAACATTTGATCTTTCCTTTTCTTGGAACAAAAAGAATATTAATGTTGATTCAATATTATTCTTAATGGGGAAAAAATCATAGGTTATAATGATAAACTCGCTTTGTTACACATTACCCTTGTATTATCAAAGTGAAGGATGATACTCGCATTGAAACATAGATAAATAAAATATCTTTGTATTTTCCCCTTACTTTAAAACGAATGCTTAGTTATAACTATACAACAAACAAAAAATTCACTTCTATTAAATGACGAAATTAAACTTTTATTAACAAAAGTTCTCTTGAGCTTTTGCCTCCACCAACGATTAACGTGAAAAACGCATAACGTGGCTTATAACCTAGAAAAAGCTTAATGAGGCTCAATGGCTCAAAAAGACAAAATTCGTTATTATTAATAAAACACAAGCAGGTTTAGTGGTTTGCAAAAGCCACTAAATGTTTATGGTGTTTACCGAGGTCTTTTAATATAACTCATTAAGCCACATTAAACGTTTTCTTTATAACAATTTTCGGGACATGCTTAACGTGCAATTGAACTTGTTGCGTTCATATTCTTGACTTATCTGCTTTTCTGTCCATAGAATGCTTTATTGCTATTTATTAAAGTAAGCGAAGTTAAGCGTTTTTCATAAGAAGTGTTTTAGAATGTCCCGCCATCGCACATCATTCTCGTCACGTGACTCCTGCGGCTCTGCATTAACTCATGTGACTAAATAAACTCAAAATGTGACAAATACTCAAGTGATGATTTATATCCCATAATTGGGAATTGGCAGCAAATGTCTGTCATTTATTAATTGCCATGCATCAGGGTTGAATTTCTCCTTTGACTCTGTGTGTTTTTCTGACAGGAATCTGAGATGACGGAAGTGATTAACACGTGTTTCACCACAGAACTATGATCAAACTCTGTGATTCTGTTTCCTCACATCAGTTTTCTCCAGAGCGGCATACGTTTTATATATATATATATATATATATATATATATATATATATATATATATATATATATATATATATATATATATATATATATATATATATATATATATAATAACTTTTTTACAAATAAAAATTAACCATCACTGAACTTACCTAAAGCAGGACTATTATGCTATTTTCTTCTAGATCTGCTGTACAGCAGAAACAGACTTTGTTGCATAATTTCCCTGTTATCACTGTAAAGCTGCTTTGAAACTATCTAAATTGTAAAAAGCCCTATATAAATAAAGGTGACTTGACTTGAAAGTGGAATGTTACAAAGTGGAGTGATGGTTGGATATGTCTTTCAGGTGAGAGCATATTTGCGTGATCTGAGATGTTATTACTGCCAGAGAGAGGGTATTACGAAGAGATGTGCACATTGTGGGGAAGAATAGGAGTATGGAAAATGTGGAAGTAATATGGAATCAAAATATTGTAATTGTGGTAGGGCACATAATGTGGAAATTCATAAAGGAAAGAGATGGAAATAAGATGATAAGTCATATGCGGAAGCAGTTAAAAATAAAAGTGGAATCAAGGAAAAATAAAGAAAATGAGGTGAAGGAGGAATGGGGAGATCAAACCAGAAACGAGGAAAATAGAAGCAATTTTTCAAATGAGAGAAAAGAGTTTTCCCATGAGATGTCCCATTTGGATTGACGGAACTGAAACGAGCAAGATCCAAGTAAGCCGGCTAATTATAGAAAAATAGCCCTTACATTTCTAGGGAAAGTGATGGAAAGAATGATAACGGATAGACCAGTGTATTTTATGGAAAAAGAAGGAAAATTCTCACCTTATCAAAGTGGATTTAGTTATAATATAATCAGTAATTGTAGTGTTTTTCGATATAAAAAAAAGCACATGACATGTTATGGAGAGATAGTCTGAGGATAAAAGTGGAGAAAATGGGGAAAGAATGTTTAAAAGCATTTTGTGACTTCCTTAACAAAGAACAATAAGAGTGAGAATAGGAGACTCTATATCATCTTAAGCAATAATAGAAAATGGCACTCATCCTGGAACTGTAATAAGTCCAGTGCTTTTTATAATAATGATAAATAATATTTTTAGTAGCCTAAGGTGGATAGGAGTATTGGTAGATCATCAGGACTCGAATTTCGGCACGGGATTGGGGGTATTGCACATAATTTTAATCATTCCCGCAGGTCTTGCTTTTATAATGCGGGAAATTCCCGTAAACATTCACTTACTCTAGCATGTAGGTTGTATGAGTAAATTAATCCACAAAGATTATAAAATCAAATCTGTCATTTTAAAACTTTATGCGAGATGCAATCAATAAAACCGTGTGAGTGATTCAGCATTGCCGCATCTTCTCTGTCTCTCAAAATGGTTTGCACAAGGCAAGCCAAGCAGACTCATTTGCATCGTCACTAAAGTTTATAATTTGCACGTCTTTTTAAGTCCTACCAAATTAAACATTCAAGCGATTTTAAACATTTCAGTAGGCTACTCGCACGCTCACTGAGAGATAGTTTTCTCTTCGCACATACAGTAAAGCCGCTGTAAGAAAAAATGATGTGGACGTCGAAGATCTAAAAAAATGAAGTTTATTACAGCATAGCAGTGGCAAGGTACTCGAAGCACCTTGGGTTCACCGCGTCAGAAGGAACCCAGAACATCCAAATCTTAAACCTTTTATCCTGTTACTGTTTACCACTCTAATGTAAATGAAACAGCTGTGTTCTCTATGTTAATGAAGTTGAGACGTTCATGTTCAGTAGTATTTATCCTTTGCTGAAACGTCTTCGTCTTCATGGAGAACACGGCTCATGATTGCTTAGCAATGGGGAGCCCTTTTTAAAAGAGGAGAGGAGTCACTTTTAAAAGTGACGCGGACAACGTTTTTTCTCAGATATTATTTCTATTTTCTTGATCACTAAACTTAGCGAATTTCTCTCAGCCTTCTCCGGTCTTGTGCAATCTGCTCAGTCAGCAAGTGCGTGGCCCCTATAAACAGATTTCTGATTGGCTGAACCAATAACTCTTTAAGTATTAAAAAACAAATCACACAATTTATTCTATGAAAAGTATTTGTTAACATCACCAATCTTTAATTATCTATGTAGGCTATGTGAACCTCGTTAATATGAATAAATTTTAGAATCCTTAATTAGTCTGGGTTACACAGACTACGATTAACAGCCTCATATAGTTACAGATCTGTCTTTAACAGTTTATAAGTTTTCATTAAAAAAAATGCCCCTAGGAGAAAATAAAAAAAACATGAAAATAGTTGCAGTTATGATTTTTGTCTACCCAATTGATTTAGTGTAGTTAGTCTTGTATCAAACACAACATGATTTTGTTGATTGAGATCTTGCAGCAGCAGGACATTTTTCCTCTTGGGAGAGCAATTCGCCCGCCATGCCAAATCGCTCGCTCATTTATGCTTTTCCGGTTTCTTTCCTGTAGAATGTGCACAAAAACACACAATTTGCCTTAAAGGGTTAGTTCACCCAAAAATGAAAATGACTACATCAATTACTCAACTTCATGTCGTTCCAAACTCGTAAGACCTCCGTTCATCTTTGGAACACAAATAAGGATATTTTTGATAAAATCCGAGAAGTTACTGCAACGTCATTACAACTTTCAAGACCCAGAAATGTGTTAAAATAGTCCATGTGACTACAGTGGTTCAACCTTAATGTTATGAAGCGACGAGAATACTTTTTGTGTGCAAAAAACAAACTTTATTCAACAATGTCTTCTCGTCTGTGTCAGTCTCCTATGCTGTTTACGCTGCAGCGCTTCCGGGTTCTACGTCAGAACGTTGCGTCGTGCTGCTCACGAGAACAGGGTGGGCCAATAGAGAGCCGGTGTAACAGAATTTTCATTTTTTGGGTGAACTAATCCTTTTATTTTCAAATTAAAAGGTATTATATCTTACACTTTATAAGATATTAAATTTCAAACTCAAAAGATATTACAAAAATGGGTAAGGCTTTATTTTACGACCCGCAAACAACTGCGTAAGTAAACCGAAATTACAGTGTACGTTTCTGTAATTATAGCGTACTTCCGTGTAGGTATAGGGGAACAATATGTTAAGTTTGGGGTAATAAATGGGTAACAAGCAGATAGTATACAACCTGCAAATAACTTCATAAGTAAACTGAAATTACGGTGTACGTTTCTGTAAATATAGTGTACCTCCGTGTAGGTATAAGGTAATAAAGGGGTAAAAAGCTATGCAAGCAAATTATTTATAATGTAATTATTTTAACAGGTACCTATTATGTTAATATATTCCAGGCAAAAATTGTACGTCTGTTGTATATAAAAGTTATCATCACATTTCTGGCAAAATATGTTCTTGTGCAATTTTACATTTGATTTTGGCATCTGTGGGTTGATTTAACATTAATTAATCTAGTAAGAAAAGCCAATAAATTCATTTTTTATCATACTGTGCTTACATACAGCCATTCACGTTTCATTTTCAACCCACAGATGTCTGTAAAATTGCACAAGAACATATTTTGGCAGAAATGTGATGATAACTTTTATATACAACAGACGTACAATTGTTGCCTGGAATATATTAACATAATAGGTAGGCCTACCTGTTAGTTTTAAAATAATTACATTAGAAAAAATGTGCTTGTATATCTGCTTGTTACCCCTTTATTAGCCTACCCAAAACTTAACATATTGTTCCCTTATACCTACACGGAGGTACACTATAATTACAGAAACGTACACCGTAATTTCGATTTACTTACGAAGTTATTTACAGGTTGTATATCTGCTTGTTACCCCTTTATTACCCAAAACTTAACATATTGTTCCCCTATACCTACACGGAAGTACGCTATAATTACAGAAACGTACACAGTAATTTCGGTTTACTTACGCAGTTGTTTGCGGGTCGTAAAATAAAGTGTTACCCAAAAATGCACTGAAAACCTGGGGGTGGACTGTTTTTTTTCTTTTTATCAGGTTAATATTGATGCTTCCGGTAGAGATGATGTATGTGGCGAGAGAAAGGAGATTCGTTGAATTGTGGTTTGGGTTTCTTGCGTTAGTACTGCATTCATTCTCGCTGCATGAGATACCTGTCTGTGATGCAGCCCCTTGTTATACTGTGTTTCTGTGTAATATTTATGGTTTCTGTAGCCGTGGCGTCTTAATGATGGTATTAAGAGGTGCATTGATTACATAATATAACAAACTAACTGGAGGTTCATCCTCCTGTAACCCATCACAAAGAACTGCAAGTGGTACAGGCACTTTATACCAAAAAACTAAAGGGGCTTTCACACCGGGTAGTTCTAGGAACTTGTCACCAGGTAGGTTCCCCGAGAACTAATGGTTCCCCAGGAACGTTTTCCTGGTATCATTTGCACTGCCAGTAGGAACTCTGAACCCTTGTTGTGACTTTTATTTTGATGGCGCTGAGAACACCAGCCAGAGCCACACAGTGCTTGCATTCTCAGTGTTCATTAGTTTACGATCTGTCTAACAGTCATTTTTAATACTTTATTAGATAGAACTGTTATACACAGTTATTAGCGTATGCCGTGTGGTTGATGTGTTGCTGCTAGCTGAGCAGAAACATAATCATGTTTCTCTTGGTCCCCTCAAAGTCACGTTGGATTTTATCCTCAGCGTAGGTTAAGAGGTCCATCTATCTATTATTCTTTTCCATGTTCGTAGAGTTAGTTTCTGGAGTAAATATATATAATATGTAATCTTTTTAAAAATGACGTGTGCTGGTGTTTCGAGTGCGTTCGACCAATCAGAGAACACTGAATCATAATCATACACTGTTTGTTCGTTCCGACCAAGCGTGCCGCACAAGCCCTCAAAAGTGAAGCCAAAACGTCTCGATCGCCCCCCGGTGACCGGTCCTAGTATAGGTCATAAGCCCCGCCTCCCCATGTTATTCAATGGGACGCGAGAATTACACTTCACGTATCTTTTTTCTAAAGATAGTTTCTGTCATTTACTGTAGTTTATTTACTGTAGTTTCTTAGTTTCTATTTCGTTGATGTAATTTCAAGTGTTTGTTTTTAAAATAAGTTAGTTTTTAGTTAGTTATTTGATGCTATAAAAACGGTGCTGTGACATCATGATTGACAGCTGTGATTGACAGGTTCTCTGTGCGAAGTAGTCACTGAAGCACCAACAGACTTTTTTTAATAATGTTGACTATGTGGTTAGTAGTTGTATTTACCTTATTTTAACGAGGTACTGCAATCAGCAGACATCATTGGAGAGGAACGGAGCAGACAGAGGCCACTTAAGAAAAGTGCAGGGCGTGTGCTTGCGATTGATTCAACGAGCGTGAGGGAGCGGGGCCTTGATTTCGCGGCTTTACTTCCTGCTCACGACTGCGCATGACTGGTCACGAAAACGCTACTGCGCAGACTCAAGTTCCAATATGTCAGCGCCGTATCGGGACACTGGGGGCTTCAGTTCCCTTCCGAAGGGAACTCAACAATACGTCATTGACGCTTTGGGGAAACGCCTCAGGCGTGACAGGTGTCTGAAATCACTATCAAATCACGTCAATCACATTGACCGGCGACAGCCCGTGAATCATTATTGTGAATGATTAGCGTGCGACCTGGAAGCATATAAGGGCGCCTAGCAAACATGACAAATCACCTTTTTCGTCTTCAGGGACTGTTTGTTTGAATCGCTACTCAAAGGAAACGCAAGTATGAGTATGAAACGCACGGCTAAGGTAGATTGTTTTCGTAAATGTGCCGACCCGTGTCCTAGGTTTTTGACACCGACAGACACACACGAGCTGTGCGTTTTCTGCCTGGGAGAAGAGTACGCGCGGGAGGTTCTCGAGGGAACCCTCTGTGCGAACTGCGAGCAGTTTTCTCTTAAAACGCTCCGCTCTCGTCTAGCCCTTTTCTCGAGTGAAGGGGGCTCAGCGTCTGGTTCTCGTGGTGCGGGTCCCGCTCGAGCCGAGGCTGAGCAGCGGCTAGCATCATGGGGTTCTCAGATGGACCTTGTCGATCACCTCGAGAGGGTTGTTAACCTCTCAGATGATTTGACGGCTGACGAGGGCGAACTGCAGGTTGATGTGGAAGACTATTCTCCGATTGGTCCTGCAGTTGCAGCTCTTCAGGACGTGCAGGAGATGCCTGAGGGGGTTCATGATCCCGAACTCTCTCAGTCATCCTGCCCCGTATATGCTGAGCTGTTGGATGTGATGGAGCGCGCTGCTGGCAGGCTGCAGTTGCCTTGGCAGCGCGCTAGAGGAGAGACCGCTCGCGGCAGGCTTGATGATCGGTTTCTCCCCGGCCATACACCGCCAGCTCGGGTGAGCCTTCCATTTCTTCCCGATCTGCACACTGAGATCGAGAAGGCATGGAAGAAACCATACTCTGCCCGTATTCATCAACATCAGCGGGCCAGTTTCGCTGATGTTGAGGGGATCGGAGAGCATGGTTACGTGTCTATGCCGCCGATTGACGAGACGTTTGCGAACTATCTCGTGTCTGGGCGGGCAACGACACTGAAAGCTCCAACCCTGCCATCCAAACCACTCAAAGTAACGGCTCGTTTGAATGGCAGAGCATACACGGCAGTAGGTCAGGCCGGTGCTGCACTCCATACCATGGCAGTATTGCAGGCTTACCAGGCCGACTTACTGAGGGATCTCGACCAGGGGGCAGGAATGTCCCCTGAGGCGGTAGCTGAGCTGCGCTTAACCACAGATCTGGCTCTCCGGGCTACCAAACAAACCGCTGCCGCGATCGGTCGGTCGATGGCGGCGATGGTGGCCACGGAGAGACATCTGTGGTTAAATCTGGCTGACATCGGGGAGAAAGAGAAGGCCTTTCTTCTCGATTCGCCAGTGTCGCCTTCTGAACTCTTTGGCACCTCCGTAGAGGCGGTGGTAGGGAAATTCAGGGAGGCAAAAGCGCGCTCAGCAGCGTTTAAGACCTGTATACCGCTGAGATCCGCGCCCGCACCCAGGCAGGCGGGAGGGCCTGGCCCTTCACGGTCTGACGACCGTAAGCAGGGCCAGCGAGCCAGTGTCGCCTCTCGTGCGCCCCCTCCTCCGAGGAGCAGGTCGCAGAGGAGGCGTAACTCCCGCAAAAGAAGAGATTTGAGGGAGGTTATTCAGAGCAAACGCTCACAGCGTTGGTAATGGATAACCTCCCCGGAGGGTCATAGCTGCCCTCTCTCTTCTGACCCCCAGGCGTTCATTACATCAGTCCTGGGGATGGGCTGATGATGAGAACTACGTTCTGATGGCTCTCCTAGGCTTGGTTAATGGTAACGCCCCTTTTCAGGTATGTAAGGTGGCAGACCCCAGGTTCATAAGGAACTATCTGGCGAGTCTTCACCTTGCACGCCGCAAGTGAACTACTGTTTTTTCAAAGAGTATTTTTTGTGAAAATAACATATTTCTCTTTACAGACCTCGTTCCCTGTATAAGAGCTATGGGGTCATGTCAAGAAATTAAGGTAAGAACTTTATTATGTTATTAGGGCCCTGAAGTTCCCTGGTAGGTGGCCAGAGTGATAACTGTGTTAGCCTTATGGTTACTAGCCACCTGAAGGTAAGAGTAGTTGGTCTCTCTCTTTAGTATGTTAAAACCTAGAGTGTTGACTGACGCTAGAGCTTCAGATAGATCTTATGTCCGGCCCATTGGACCGTTTTGACTTCACTGAGTATTTCGCCCCTTGAGCTCTGTTTGAGTGTTCTTAGGCTGTGCGATCCTGCAGCCACTTGTATGGAATAATACAATTTTTATTTTCCTGTTAGGCTGTGGCTCCTCCGAGCCCTCAGTTAGATCTATGCTTACAGGTTGGCCTTCACCAGGCCACCTCTGTAGCTGGCCTAGGCTGTACCAGGGATATTAGAGGTGTTCTGCTAAAATTAGCATTTTTTCCTCTTACCCTTCACTTTGTGAATGTAGGTTTCTAGCATCCCTGTTAAATAGCCTCCTCCCTTTGGAGTCGTTAGGCAAAGGCCCGCCCCCTTCTCTGCATTCGGGGGTGACTAAGTAATGCAGCGTGGTGCAGAGGATGGTTTATAAAGACATGGTAGGCCTCAACAGGCCTCCGTGGTATTTATATCCTTTTGTGCAAGGTTAGGCCGTCTTTTGTTTCAAAGAGGTTGGGCACAGATACATTTCTGTCACCCCTAGAGCCGCTGTCAGGCCCGCACCCTGGTAATCTCACTTTCACACAGCAGCTTAACTTCAGAGCAGGCAGTGGAGACTGTGGTTAGACACTTTCACACAGCAGCTTAACTTCAGAGCAGGCAGTGGAGACTGTGGTTAGACACTTTCACACAGCAGCTTAACTTCAGAGCAGGCAGTGGAGACTGTGGTAAGAACGTTTATACAGCAGCTTAACTTCAGAGCAAGCAGTGGAGACTGTGGTTAGACACTTTCACACAGCAGCTTAACTTCAAAGCAGGCAGTGGAGACTGTGGTAAGACACTTTCACACAGCAGCTTAACTTCAGAGCAGGCAGCGGAGACTGTGGTAAGACACTTCGCACAGCAGCTTAACTTCAGAGCAGGCAGTGGAGTAGACAGGCAGATAACGGAACAGACGTTGGTAAGAGATCTTCACCCAGCGGCTCCTCTTCAAAGCAGACAGCAACAGACTGTGGTAAGAACGTTTATACAGCAGCTTAACTTCAGAGCAGGCAGTGGAGACTGTGATTAGACACTTTCACACAGCAGCTTAACTTCAGAGCAGGCAGCGGAGACTGTGGTAAGACACTTCGCACAGCAGCTTAACTTCAGAGCAGGCAGTGGAGCAGACAGGCAGATAACGGAACAGACGTTGGTAAGAGATCTTCACCCAGCGACTCTTCAGAACAGACAGCAACAGAATGTGGTAAGAACGTTTATACAGCAGCTTAACTTCAGAGCAGGCAGTGGAGACTGTGATTAGACACTTTCACACAGCAGCTTAACTTCAGAGCAGGCAGTGAAGCAGACCGCAGATAATGGAACAGACGTTGGTAAGAGATCTTCACAATAGTTCCTACACAACACACGCTGTATCAACAATGGTTAGATGGGTTTCTAAGCAGAAGGTTAGATGGGTTTCTAACGGGTGGAAGCAGAATTATACACCCACACTTGTGCATGCAGTAAGTCACTTCAAAGAATCACAACGTGTTCACTTCACACTAAGCACTGCAGTTCACATCAACTCACAGTGAATAAGGCTCCCACTCGCGGCCCCGGCCGGCGTCCTCTCCCATTGATGGATTGCTGCTTGGGCCGTGTGGATGCTCAGCCACTCTTTAATCCTTGTCACTCTCACGTTATGAATCCATTATTCCAATTCCCCGAAATGCCGAACATAAAGGGCTGCCTTCCCGCTCTGTTACTCTCTCCCGCTCTGTTACCCCTTCCTTCACGCCAGAATGGCCTTTTTATAATCCCTGTAATGGATACGTGTCCCAATCGCTGTCCGCTTTCCTCTTCCCGCACAGCTGACGCTCGTCTCGTCATTTAGAAGTTACGCCCGGACGCAATACATGGGGAAAACCCCGGAACCGGCTTGGTGTCTCACTAAATCCGCTCCCACTAGGAAACATTTCCGGGAATAATAGTTCCTTTTGGTTCGTCGCCCGGTGACACAGTGCTTTTAAAATTCCACTGAACCAAATCAACATCCTTATCCTTTCAGTAAGATCAGAGTTTAAAGTGACTGAATGTCCCTCCATCACTGATATTTCAACTGTATCATCAAACACACAGAAAAAAAAAACAGAAATGGTTTGTCACATTAAATAGCTTAAATTTAAAATAAACAAAATCGTAAAACAACAAAAATAATCAATATTGTGTATTAATTAATTTCAAATTTGTCATAAAAAACAGGTGTAAATGTTTTTGAACTCACCAATGACTTTGAGATAGAATTCAATCCTCATATAGTTCATCTCTAGTTTATAATCTCCATCATGTTCAGTTGTGGTGTTTGTGATGGTCAGAGATCCAGTTTGATCATCCAGCTTCAGTCTGTCTCTGAATCTCCCATCAAGAACATCATATACATTGATTCTGTCGGCCGTTACATTTATTTCTGCTATTAATGTGTTTTTATTTCCAAACCTCCACAGAATCACATCATAATCCTTTATTTCAGTGTCAGAGTTTAGAGAGACTGAATCTCCCTCATTCACTGATATTTGAACTGTAACTCCAATCACTGAAAACAGAGTTTTTCAAATCACTTGATGTTGATTTGCTGAAGCTTCACTAAAATACTTGTATTCATTTATTTTCTGCAGCATTACAAAGACAAATGATGATGAATGAAAAGAGAAATAGATTTATAAATGGAACAATAACTAAAATATATATTTTTACTGTAATGTTTAACGTCACACTCAAACTAATGTTGTTGAGTATCGGAGCTTCATATTTATTTTGTTATATTTAATAAATCACTAACTGAGTTTAATTTAATTATTTCTATATGTTAATAACAGTGGATGTTAATCATCTCTAACTAATTTAACCAGTAATTTATCACAGGAACAGAACAGCAGAAACAACAGAAACCATAAAAACAGATTTAAAACTCACCAACCAGACGCCACAAACACAAACAGAACAAAACTAATTTGAGAAACATTTTTTTCATTTTTTTCAGTCCACGAATATAAGAAGCCAAACTCTTCAAAACAGCTTTAGTAATAAATCCTGTTCAGTAGGTTTATTTTCAAAAGTGTCCTGTGAAGTTGAGAAATTAAAATGTTATTTTAGTGAGTCTTAAACTAACATTTATCCTGGGAGACTTAAACCAGTGTTATTTCAGTATCATTGAGATACTATTATAATTTTTCTTATATTTTGGTTGAAGTTTTAGTAATCGTTATGTGTTTTTGTGATTGTTCGTGTGGAAGAAATGTTATCTTTAGGATGTGTGTGACCATCATATGACAGTAAAAGAGCAAACACAATCCTTATTCTAATATGGAATTGTATTGGAATTGTAGAGAGTGTTGGTTTGTGACAGGAGAGCCTCCACTCAAGGATACTGTAGCAACAATGAGAATGAACCAAACCCACTTGAAGCTTTTAGGTGAACTGTTCATACATAATCACACAAAGAGTCTTCACATTCCTGAATCAAATCACCAGACCCAGAGAACAAGCAACCGGAGAGACTTTTATTGTTTAACTAAAGGAAGAACGTTGCCAATGTTCTATAATTTTGAAAGACAGATCTGTTCAGAAATAGAACTGCTCAGGGCCCTAGCAAAGAGGTCATCTGACCCTGCACTAACAGACCCCGTCTTTCTTAAGGAACAAGGTCCCATGAGAAGATGAACAGAACAGACTTCAGCAGGGACCTTGCCGTGACCTCAGATTGGAATGTCTTTCTTAAACCCCAGAAACTTTACACACCAACACACTTTACATATCAAACCACATTAATTCTGCACATTCTGCAGAGAACAACTCAAACAGAACAATGCTCAGTGGACTCATAATCAAACATTGTTCCACTACCTAATCCTATATTCTAGCTATGTAGGTGTCTATTATACTAGATAGCATACAAGTCATGCAAATGTTGTTACTTTAGATGGATGAATGAAAGTGTGTCTTGTTTGATATCAGTAAGATCATATATTCTTAATTCTTAAGATGGCTTGAGTGAAATCTGTGTAAAATGCTTTGTATGATTATAATAATCTATAATGTTTAAACTGTGATCTCTTTTTCTCTCTGCTGAGTGCCGGAAAACAAGCAGATCCCAGATGATTTATGATAAGTAGGAACTAGTCCACCTCCTAGAATGATGCCATTGTCTTATTGGTCAGAATTCTCCAAAAGAGGTTGGACTAACTTTAAGTTAAAGACCCGAACAAAGCAGAACAGTTCGTTCAGTTGAGTTCAGTTCAGAGAGCAGTTCAGATTCGGTTCGGTTCAGTTCGGTTTTGAGTCGGTTCTGTGTTAAATTAAGTTGGTGCCTCTCTCTATCAAAAAACAGCAAGAGAGTGTTCATGTTCGTACACTACATCGACCAGACCAAGTTAGACCAAGCCAGCAGACAAACCCATCAAGATCGGAGTTTAAACAGCTTCATTCAAGCCATCTCATCTCTTACTTTCATTTCTTCCTTTATTTTATTTTCTCGTTAAAAGTCTCGTTCTAAGTTAAGTTTTGCTGTAAAGTTCGTTTACACGTCTCTCCTGCAACGCACTTCGAACTGTAAAGACTCTTGTTCATCCATCCGCCAACACATCACGTGACCGGCGGTTCAGAAACTCCAGCCAGGCACTCCAAAGACAACCAGCCACGCGGACCCGGCCGGGAAACCCCTCTGACGAAGCACCTCAAATAGGGAATTCCCTGGCCTAAGCAACGCAAAGGACAAGCAAGTAACCTCCAGACTCTAGCTGAACTGGTGTTTTTTAATTTAAATTGAATAACCTGTCTAAGAAACGAAGGTTTCAATTAATGCTTGGTGGTTCGTTCAGGTTTATGTCTTACAAAGTGCATCTCACTCTGAAAACTCACTCTTTCTCTCTCTTCCTCTGCGCCTTGAATGAATGTGTGTGTGTGATTGGGTTTAGACATTAGTTTTATGTGTTTAGAATAGTTAATAAAGTCGTCCATATATTTGAAAAGATATTCGTCTTGTGTTTTGCTTACACATTTAATGTCTTGTACTGCCGATCTAAAGTTACCTTGCTAATACATAGTGTTTCACTATAAATTGGATAAATATCTGTTGCCAAGGTTAAAATTACGGCCCGTTCAAATGAACTCTAAACGAGTCATTTGCTCGGTTCCATAGTGATTCGGTCAATGATTCATTGCAAATCGATGAATCATTCCCTTTGAGCTAAATTGGCCTTCCGGCCCCCTTAAATACATTTTATGTATATTATTATTATGTAGGTTCGCTACAATACAATATGAAATGTTCCACGCATGGTTGAAAATACCATCATTGGCCTAGAAAGACATTCTGGGAGTTAAGACTATAAAGGAGGAAGGATGCCCTCCCTTCACTATCACACTCTGAAGCCTCTCTGTGTGACTGTACGAATGCTGGCCTTTTCTTGCAAGAAAATAAATCAAAGACAATTGGTGTCACGTTTTGATGTATTTAGTTATGTTTTGAGATCTTGTTTCCCCCTGTCTTTGTGGTTTTTGGTTTAGTCCTGTTAAGTTTTCCCGCTCCTCGTTTGTGTCCAATTTTCTGCACCTGTTTTCAGTTAATTATCTTGTTTGGTTCAGTGTATTTAAGCCCTGTGTTTTCCCTGAGTGTTTGTCGATCGTCGTCTATGTATGGTTGAGTGTACATCCTGAAGTCCTGGAGTTTTGTTCTTGTTTCATTTTGAAAGTTTCATTTTGTTATTAAAACTATTATATTGAAGCTTCCGTGTCCTCGTCTTCGGTCACCTGCACCCAACCCTGACAGAACGATCGACCATAACAAAGAAAAAAGGAAAAGAGGAAGATGGAAATATGGAAGCAGGCCTTTGTGGGAACCCGCCAAGCTGTGTTCCGTGGGACCCGTGGAGGTCGTAGTAGAGGAGGATATGGGCGATATAGTCCAATTAAAACCGAACCAGTCATCTGCACAGTGCACAAGTTTATTCACGAGTTTGATGACTTCACCGATCTCCCTCCTCTCATCGGTCCAGAAGAGACCGTCCAACCAGAGACCGTCGCCTGCCCACCAGAGCCTGAGTCTGACCCATTTGATGACCTTCCTGAGCTTCTTCCGCCAGAGACCGTCCAGCCAGAGACCGTCCAGCCAGAGACCGTCCAGCCAGAGACCGTCCAGCCAGAGACCGTCCAGCCAGAGACCGTCCAGCCAGAGACCGTCCAGCCAGAGACCGTCCAGCCAGAGACCGTCACCTGCCCGCCAGAGCATGAATCCAGCCCCAAGCTCCCTGATGTGCTGGCCCCGTCCAGTTTCGAGTCCCCTGATGTGCTGGCCCCGTCCAGTTTCGAGTCCCCTGATGTGCTGGCCCCGTCCAGTTTCGAGTCCCATGATGCACTAGAGCCAGAGCCCGTTGACCCAGAGCCAGAGCCCGTTGACCCAGAGCCAGAGCCCGTTGACCCAGAGCCAGAGCCCGTTGACCCAGAGCCAGAGCCCGTTGACCCAGAGCCAGAGCCCGTTGACCCAGAGCCAGAGCCCGTTGACCCAGAGCCAGAGCCCGTTGACCCAGAGCCAGAGCCCGTTGACCCAGAGCCAGAGCCCGTTGACCCAGAGCCAGAGCCCGTTGACCCAGAGCCAGAGCCCGTTGACCAGAGCCAGAGCCCGTTGACCCAGCACCAGAGCCCGTTGACCCAGCGCCAGAGCCCATTGATGTCAAGTCAGTTCCCGATCCTGAGCCTGTCCTCCCCAAGAAAATTTTGGGGGGGCGCTATACGCCTTCGCCGTGGCCGGCCAAAGACCCACGGAGGCCTGAAAAAAGTTCACCACCACGGCCACCTGATGGGTCTTCACCGCCATGGCCACCCGAAGGGTCCTCACCGCCATGGCCACCCGAAGGGTCCTCACCGCCATGGCCACCCGAAGGGTCCTCACCGCCATGGCCACCCGAAGGGTCCTCACCGCCACGGCCGTCTGAAGGGTCTTCACCGCCGTGGCCACCTGAAGAGCCTGCACCGCCATGGCCACCCGAGGGTCCCACAGCACCGCCCTGGACGCCCGAGGGTCCCACAGCTCCGCCCTGGACGCCCGAGGGTCCCGCAGCTCCACCATGGCCACGCCCACAGCCTGCACCGCCGTGGCCACGCCCACAGCCTGCACCGCCGTGGCCACGCCCACAGCCTGCACCGCCGTGGCCACGCCCACAGCCTGCACCGCCGTGGCCACGCCCACAGCCTGCACCGTCGTGGCCACGCCCACAGCCTGCTCCGCCCTGGCCACGCCCACAGCCTGCTCCGCCGTGGCCACGCCCACAGCCTGCTCCGCCCTGGCCACGCCCACAGCCTGCTCCGCCCTGGAGACTTCCCGGACCTGCACCATGCCCTCGTCAGCCTCCAGGGCGCCCACCCTCCCACCCCTTTGGATGTTATACGGCGCGAGGACGCGCCTTCGGGGAGGGGGGAGGTACTGTCACGTTTTGATGTATTTAGTTATGTTTTGAGATCTTGTTTCCCCCTGTCTTTGTGGTTTTTGGTTTAGTCCTGTTAAGTTTTCCCGCTCCTCGTTTGTGTCCAATTTTCTGCACCTGTTTTCAGTTAATTATCTTGTTTGGTTCAGTGTATTTAAGCCCTGTGTTTTCCCTGAGTGTTTGTCGATCGTCGTCTATGTATGGTTGAGTGTAAATCCTGAAGTCCTGGAGTTTTGTTCTTGTTTCATTTTGAAAGTTTCATTTTGTTATTAAAACTATTATATTGAAGCTTCCGTGTCCTCGTCTTCGGTCACCTGCACCCAACCCTGACAATTGGAAATGTTTGTCTCTTATTCAGTGATAGAATTTTGTTTCCCACCACATTAGTAATTTTAGAATTTTTTTTATAATTTGATTTATTTATTATTTTTCTAAATGTTAATCTTCAGTAGCATGTTGTTCTTTCCTAGCTAGTAATTGGATATATTAGCTAAAAACATCCACCCTGTTATGACACACATTGGATTGTAACAGGGAGGACAGCTTCTACCCTTTAATGCTAAAAGGCATCGACACACCAAGCTGACGGTCGACCATCGACCAACATCGGGCCGTTGTTGAGTGTTTTCCGCCTGTTTTTGCGGTGTGTTCTAAACCAGTCAAACTTCATTGCTCTGTTGTGAACGGCTTTCAATGGACAGCTAAAACTGCTCGCTAAATGACGCTAGATGACATCATACTAGCGAGTCTTGGGAACTATATAAGGTTTGTGCAAGAAGTCGCTAGGTGAGATTTTATGAAAAAAGTCGCTATATGGGTGAGAAAGACAACATCGCTAAATTGGCAACACTGACTTTCTGTTTTTTTTGTTTATTTGGTGTTTCCATGGTTTCTACAAAATATACCAGGAAATTGAGGTGTAACGCGGGTATGATGTCATTGATAGGTGACGCACGAACACGAATGTCCTGGTTAAAACTGCTTATTTCTCTGGATTTAAACATTCTTAGAAACATTTGGGATAATGTAAGTACACAAATCAACAAATTATATAACATTGTTCAAGTGGTTTTTGAATATTTTGATCCAAAAATCTTACATATTAATACCACTTGATAAAACTCGATTTTTAGAAAGATTTGAGAAAGTTATTGTTAAAAATTCACAAATGAGTGAAAAGAACATGCATGTAAAATTCAGTGAAATGTCGACGCCTCCAACTCTACTAACTGTAAGTTTTACTGTTTTTTTATTATATATGAATATATCGTATGCAGTGCATCTGCTGTGGTTCTTTTCTGTCTGTTGTGGATTTCGTAAATGCTCTTGTGCTCTGTACAGCAATTGTTTACAGGATTAGATGGAGGATTTTCTCGAAAAAAAAGTTTATATAAATAATTTTGTCATCTGTCAAGTCTGGATTTTTCTGTCGGTTTGCATTTGCTCACCATTATAATTTGTATTCCCCCCCCCTATCAGTACTGGCCTATAACAGTGAATGTTGATCCTCTCTGACTAAATTAACCAGACATTTATTACATGGTACCAGAACAGAAACAACTGAAGCCATAAAAACACATTTAAACTCACCATCCAGACGCCAGAAACACAATCAGAGCAAAACAGGGAGAAACATCTTCATCGGTTTCAGTCCACAAATATGAAAAGACAAACTCTTCAAAACTGGTTCAGTAATAAAATGACAGACGCGCTGATGTGAAGCTGCTCTGTAGTAAAGTGAAGTCAAACTCTACAAAATGTTAAAATATCTGTCTATTTATTCAGTGTTAATGCATGCGACCATCTAACTCTATTTTGGATGATTAATTCACATTTTGGTCATTCACACTTTGAGCTCCAGTAGCCATCAAAATCAGTGACATGATTTTCAACCGAAATAAACTGACCAGGAACATGTTAAAAAAGTTTGATCTTGTCATGAGATCCTGTGAGCGTTTGTCTCTGCTCTCTCCTGTAACTGTCTTCAGGACGTTTGTTCTTCATTTCTTATCAAATGTCTCGATTGTTTCTCCTCTCAGACTGATCTCAGAGTTTCTCTAATGGTTTAATGGAGCAGGAACAGATCGCCTGCTATAACTGTGTGTATGAAAGTGTTCTCTGATATCTTCATATGATTAATATTCAACAGATATGGATGATGATGCTGCTGTGATGCTCTAAATGCTTTGTTCAAAGTAAAAAATACAATAGTGAGACACTCACACAAAAACACTGTGAAACTGTGCAACACTTTCTCCCACGGCTCAGACACGCTGCTAAAGACTGTGACGTCAGACTTGACAAAGAAAACTCCTGATAACATGTCAGTTCAGGGTGAGCCACTAGATGTAGGAGTTGCTCCTCAGACGATATTTTCTTGTAAAATATGCAGTGTTATTATAACACCGGTGTTGTCACATGGTTATTAAATAAATCACAGGTCATATGTATGCCTGTAATCAAAGCACAATCTCCAAACCCAACTGCAGGCTGCACGGCGACAGCACATAAAAATCAACTCATAAACCGATATGACCTTTACTGACGAATGTGAGCTGTGACGTCACGAGACCTATTGTGTTCATGCGGCGAACAACCGTATATAGGGTGACCAGACGTCCCGAAAAATTCGGGACAGTCCCGAAATCTAAGCTGTTGTCCCGAATCCCGAATCCGACCCTAATTGTCCCGAAAATTATACTAAAGCAAAATCTTGAGTAGGCTAGTTATTGTTTGATAAAATATTAAAAACTGTCCATGGAGGTTGAGTCCGTCCCCGCCGGCGGCTCATTTTCTGTTTCTTTTTTGAAGTTCTACAAAGATGCAGGCGCGAATTTAGATACATTGATAAGCAAATTTTCATTCATTCGTTTCGTTGACATGGCTGATGTACGTGTACCGGAACCCCAACACGCCGTTTTTAGTGGCAGACTAAAGACTAATGACAGACTGTTGATCTTTGAAAAAAAAAATAGGTTTGAAATGTATTATATCTTTTATTATGCTTTGTAGCAGGGCTGCCAACTCTCACGCTTTGAGCGTGAGACTCACGCATTTTACCCTTTTCACACGCTCTCACGCCAAAGAGGACACTGAGACCGACAGACAAGACAGAGAAGGTTACTTTTGATATGGAACAAATCCACAGCTGTCAGATTCTGTCAATATTTTTTACGAGATTCAAACAATAAAACATTTTGGCTCTTTACAGATCGCTATAGCGCGTCAGTTCAAACGGCACGTGATACAGCAGCCTACAAATCCCCCCCGTCAACAACCGATTATTTTTAGGAAAAATAACTAAGAAGTAACTACTAATGAACAGTCATACACAGTAGTCAATAATCCAGTTTTGTTTTAGCATTGTAGTGGTGGAAGAAGTACACAACTCAAGTGCTTGAGTAAAAGTACAGATATACCACAATAAAATATTACTCCAGTAAAATTATAATTAGGCCATTTTCAAAATTACCTTAGTAAAAGGTAATTAATTTTTAAAGTACTTAAAAAGTAAAAAGCATATTATTATACTAGTTCTTATACATTTTAAACTTATTTTGCACCATTCAAGTTCCGGCAATATCACGGTAGCATACATTTTACAGTGATTTGGTGATGCAAGAGCACTGCATCCTCCTCTGGAGAGTTCTCAGCTCCGCCGATTTGGTGCATTTCTTCTGCGAAATACAGGATTGTGTACGTTTTATTTAATCTATTAAATCTGTGCTGTAAATCATTTTATTTTATGCAAGGCAACATACAAGGACACGAGGTCAGTTAGCCTACCTAGCTGAGTTGGTCTTTTTTACGTGATGGAAATTGGAAACGCATGATCCCTTGCATAAAACACATTATTTTATTCATAAAGATAGTAAATCTATTTACATCAGATGTTAAAATATGTTCTTAGAGCTGTTTGTTAAACTTTTTTTTAAATGCCTACATTTAAACTTTTTTTAAAAGTTTAAATGTAGGCAGTATACATGTTAAAACAAAAAATCATCTGAAATAAAGGAAGATATCATGTAGCTTAAACGAGTCGTAGTGTATTTTACAAAGGTTATGGATGATTACGTTAATAGTGTTTTTTTTACAGTAAGTTTTATTTGAGTAAGAAGTATGTGGTAATTCTTTATTAGTTACTAATGGGTTCCCTATATTTTCACTTTAGAATACTGTTTCAGGTTATAAGTAATTCCTGAAGAATTATCTAATAATTCTTTATTAATTACTAATAAGTTCCCTAATTTTTCACTTTAGAACACTGTTTCAGGTTATAAGTAGCCTAATTCCTGGATAGTTATTTGATAATTATTTATTAATTACTAATGTGTTCCCTATTTTTTAGAATACTGTTCCAGGTTCTAAGTAATTCCTGAAGAATTATCTAATAATTCTTTATTAATTACTATTAAGTTCCCTAATTTTTCACTTTAGAAGACTGCTTCAGGTTATAAGTAGCCTAATTCCTGGATAATTATTTAATAATTCTTTATTAATTACTAATGGGTTCCCTGTATTTTCACTTTAGAATACTGTTCCAGGTTGTAAATAATTCCTGAAGAATTATCTAATAATTCTTTATTAATTACTAATAAGTTCCCTATATTTTCAGTTCCCCTCAGTTGTTGCCTAAAATACATGAATTTACTCAATGGCATTCTATGCTGAGGAAACCGTCTCAGGTTACTATTGTAACCATAGTTCCCTGAGAACAGGGAACGAGACGATGCGTCGAAAACGCTACGGGAACGCCTTCTGCGTGAATGCGTCTGAAGAATCTATGCCAACTAGTCCAATGGAAAAAGGGAATGAGCGTCACGGGCGGGTGACGTCATGACCAGGAAAGGATAAAAGCACTTCCGCTGCGAAACGCCAGTTAGCTTCGAAATTGCCGAAGCAAGACGATGGCAGGGGCGCCAGAAGTATGGCAGAGGGACGCATCGTCTCGTTCCCTGTTCTCAGGGAACTATGGTTACAATAGTAACCTGAGACGTTCCCTTATCGAAAAGGGAACTTCAAGATACGTCGAAAACGCTACGGGAACGAGAATACCCAATGCGCCATAATTCAAGTACCTGAGTGTCAGACTGTTCAGCTAAGCACTAAGCACCTGAGAACCTGGGGCAGCATCCAGGTCTAGGCTGTAAAACCTCACGAATGTGAGCGGAGAGGACCAGCCCGCCGCATCACAGACATCTTGGAGAGAAACCCCATGTAGTAAGGCTTTAGAAGCCGCCATACTCCTGGTCGAGTGAGCTCGGACCACCAAAGGACAAGGCTGGCCCGAGTACTCGTAAGCAAGTGAAATAGCCTCGACTATCCACTTACTGACTGTCTGTTTGGAAGCAGGAAGACCTTTTTTAGGTGATCCAAAGCAAATAAATAGTTGATCAGACTTCCTGATTGAGGATGTCCGATGTACATATGTGTCCAATGCTCGCACTGGACACAAGAGGTGCAGTCTTTCCTGGTCCGCAGTTGTAAAGGGAGGAGGACAGAAAGCCTGCAGCACAATAGGCCTCGGAGTCAAGGTCTGCACCTTAGGGACGTATCCCTGTTTTGGATATAGGAACGCCTTGACCATCCCCGGTGCAAATTCAAGGCAAGTGGGGGAGACTGAAAGAGCCTGAAGGTCACCAACTCTCTTGAGGGACGAAATAGCTAGCAGAAAGATAGTCTTAAGAGTAAGGAACTTCTCTGAGACCGAATCTAAGGGCTCGAATGGGGCCCTAGACAGGCCTTCTAGAACTATAGTCAAGTCCCAAGCTGGCACCCTAGTGCGAGTTGCAGGCCTTAGCCTCAAAGTGCCACGAAGGAAATGTGTAATCAGGGGGTCTCGACCCAGGGATGTACCCCCCCCCACCAGGGTGTGATAAGCCGCAATGGCTGCCACGTAAACTTTTAGCGTGGAAGGGCATAAACCTGACACAAAGCGCTCTTGCAGGAACTCGAGTACTGTGTTCACAGAACAGCTAACTGGATCCAAATGACGTCGGTCACACCATAAAGAGAAAACTCTCCATTTAAGCGCATATAGTTTCCTAGTAGCTGGAGCTCTGGAGCTTAGGATGGTCTCAGCAGCCTCAGCTGAAAGACCACTTTCTATGAGTTGGGCTCCCTCAGAGGCCAAACCCACAGATTCCAAATCTCTGGACGAGGGTGAAATATTGTGCCCCCGGCCTGAGACAGAAGGTCTCTCCTGATCGGGATCTCCAATGGAGGCCCGTCTAGAAGATGGACCAGGTCCGAAAACCAGATCCGACTCGGCCAGCGTGGTGCTACTAGCAGTAGGCTTATTCCAAGCCGACGGACCCTCTCCAGAACTCCTGGGAGCAGAGCAACAGGGGGAAAGGCGTACAGACGTAGCCTCGGCCACGTCTGCACCATGGCATCCAGCCCCAGGGGGGCTGGGTGAGTAAGGGAATACCAGAGGGGACAGTGCGTCGTGTTGTGAGACGCGAACAGGTCCACCTCTGCTCTGCCATATGCCTCCCAGATTTTCTCCACCGCCTCGGGGTGGAGTCTCCAGTCCCCTGGCCTCAGCTCCTGCCTCAACAGGACGTCTGCTCCTATATTCTGGTCCCCAGGAATATACACTGCCCTCAGGGAGAGTACCTTCCCCAGGGACCACAGAAGGATCTGGTGCGCCAGTTTGCAAAGCGGACGCGACCTCAGACCCCCCTGACGGTTCAGATAAGAGATGTGTTGTCTGTTCGAACGAGCACATGATGGCCTCTTAGGTCCGGAAGGAAATGTCTCAACGCATTGAAGATGGCCATCATCTCCAGGCAATTTATGTGCCACGAAAGATGATGGCTTTTCCACAGACCCTGAACCGAGCGGCCTTCCATTACCGCTCCCTAGCCGGTGAGGGAAGCATCTGTCGAGATCACTACTCGATGGCAAAGAGCTCCCAACACCGGACCCTGGGTTAAGAACCAGTGTTTCTTCCATATCTCTAAGGCACGAAGGCATCGCCGCGTAACCTTGATCATACGGAAAGGGTTTCCCCTCGGGGAGAACCCTCTGGTCCTGAGCCACCACTGTAAAGGCCTCATGTACAGCAGGCCAAAAGGTATCACGTTGGACGCTGCTGCCAGTAGACCCAACAGTTTCTCGAACTGTTTTACAGTGCGTGACTAACCTAGCTTTAGCTCTTTGGTGGCTGCCAGGATAACAGCTACACGAACGGGCGATAGGTTGGCCCTCATCGTCACTGAATCCCATACCACACCAAGGAAAGTGGTTCTCTGTACTGGAGAAAGAACACTCTTCTTGGCATTGAGCCTCAACCCCAACATCTGCATATGGGCGAGAACAACACCTCGGTGCCGAACCGCCAACTGCTCTGATTCCGCTAGAATCAGCCAGTCGTCGATGTAGTTCAAAATGCGTATGCCCTGAAGCCTGAGAGGGGCTAAAGCTGCATCCATGCATTTCGTGAACGTGAGGGGTGACAAAGCTAGGCCGAAAGGAAGAACCCGATATTGGTATTCTTTGCCCCTGAAAGAAAACCTTAGGAACTTCCTGTGCTGAGGGAGGATGGAGATATGGAAGTATGCATCCTTTAGATCTATCGTGACAAACCAGTCCTCGGATCTGATTTGGGTCACGATCTGTTTGAGGGTCAGCATCTTGAACTTGAGTTTCTGAACTGACCGATTTAACAGGCGAAGATCTAAAATGGGACGCAACCCTCCATCCTTTTTTGGAACAATGAAATAACGGCTGTAAAAACCTGACTCTCGGTCGGGTGAGTACACCTGTTCTATAGCTTGTTTCGCTAACAGGGCCTTTACTTCTTGCTCCATTACCAGAGCCTGCTCGGGATGCACCACTGTGGGCAGCACCCCTCTGTAACGAGGAGGACGAGAGCCAAACTGGATTCTGTATCCTTTCTCTACAATCTGCAGGACCCAATGAGAAATATTCGGCAGAAGCTTCCAAGCTCTCGAAGCTGGTTTCTGGTGTTACTGAGAGAGCCAAATCTGGAGCCTGAAACATAACGGCAGGAACTACCTGACCTGACTGCTCTAAAACCCCCCTCAGAGGGCGCGAAACCGATGCTGTGCCGCAGCATAGCATCAGCGACTCGCTGGAGACCACTGCGCCCTGAAGCACCGGAGGTGGCAGGGTTGGCAGGAGGGTCTCGTGAGGACCCCGAAGTGGAACGGGCACCGTGTAATGAGGTGAACACCATTCCACCTTGGTCAGGGCTGTCCTCACAGGCCTGATGCCTAAGCATCAGGACCTTTTTTTTTTTTGAACCGAAGCTTTCTTCGCCTGAAGAACGGTCCTCAGATCCGGCTTAGGCTTAGGCGACTTCGGTTGAGAGGGTTGCGTCTGTCTCCAGTATCTGCGTGGAGGAGCACGAGACGCAACACTCTCTTTCTGTTGCACGCGATATGATGAGCTAGACGGCTGGGGCTGCTCACGCCCAGCAGCCCCAGGGGGCTGGACACGGCGAGGGATTAACTTTTTAAAAGCATCCGACTGTTTTTTAGACTCCTGGAATCTTTCCACTACTGCATGAACTGCGTCACCAAAGAGACCAGAGGGTTCAAGCGGAGCGTCTAACAAAAAAGTTCGATCTTTTTCTTTAATCTCAGAAAGATTGAGCCATAAATGTCTCTCAGTGGCTACCAAAGCTGCCATAGACCGCCCAATTGCTCTGGCGGTCTCTTTAGTAGCCCTGAGAGAAAGATCGGTAGCCCTACGAAGTTCTCGAACATCGTCATGACTAATTCCCTCGCTATTATCCAGATCCCCCAGCAGATCAGCCTGATAATTCTGAAGCAATGTCATAGTGTGCAAGCACGCTCCGGCTTGACCTGCTGCCGAATAAGCTTTGCCCACTAAAGTAGATGTATTTTTTAATGGTCTAGTGGGCAAAACTGGGGCTTTTATGGAAGATGCAGGACCAGGCGCGAGATAACTCGCTAAATTTTGTTCAACCTGGGGCATCGAACCATAACCGTAATCCTTAGACCCTCTAATCTTAGAATATATATTAGACTGAGGGTTAAAAACACGAGATGAAAACGTTTTTTTCCATGATTTAGATAGCTCGTCATGCAAATCAGGAAAAAAAGGAAGCCCTCGCGGTGGAGATAATGTGGCTGAAGAAAGAAAACGCTCGTCTAACTTGCTTTTGGGGCGAGTGTTTCTAGTTTAAGATGGCCAGTCAACATTTAATCTTTCTACAGCTTGTGACATGACATCCACCAGCTCATCATATGCCGGGGAAATAAATTGTAAATCCCTTTCCTCCGTGTGTGCATTATCACTGTCCAAACTTACAACGTCAACTTCCTCAGAAGATGAGCATTGTAGTAAGGGGCTCTCTCCCCGGGCGGAAGAAACCGCAAAGCGTGCTTCCGACACCGGGGGAGGAGAGCTGGATCTCCCGGGTAAGGAAGGAGAAAGGGCCCTCGGACCCGTCTCGATCCCCTCCGAAAGATCCAATTGCGATCCCCAGGAATGCATTCTCCGTGTTGCCTCGGCAGACGCAGGTCCTGATCCCTGAGGATTGCGAGCCTGTCCAGTCTGTTTGTCAAAGAGTGACAGGCGGGATCTGAGCATGCGAAGCGGTAGCTTCTCACAGTGCTGGCACTCAGCCCCCTCGAAGGCAGAGACCGCATGCTCCACTCCCAAACAAATCACACAAAGCTTGTGTGTGTCCCCACCCGTTAAATAACGCGGGCAGGGAGGAACACACTGTTTGTAGACTTGTTTCGCCATAACGATACCAACAATATTTCAACAGACAACAATAAATAGACAGGGACAGTTTTGACACAGATCGCTTGCTGAGGCACAGAAGCTAACTGGCGTTTCGCAGCGGAAGTGCTTTTATCCTTTCCTGGTCATGACGTCACCCGCCTGTGACGCTCATTCCCTTTTTCCATTGGACTAGTTGGCATAGATGCTTCAGACGCATTCACGCAGAAGGCGTTCCCGTAGCGTTTTCGACGCATCTCGAAGTTCCCTTTTCGATAAGGGAACAGACACACACAGTACTGTATATAAAATATCAAATTAATCTGAGGTTAGTTTTGTATGACTGTTCATTAGTTGCTTCTTAGTTATCGATCATTAATGGTAGTTCTTCAGGAGGTATGACAGAATTCATTAGTTATTGATTAACTAACTGTCACTTAACACACTCATAAAATTCTATTACATACTGATTAGTTAACACATCGTCCTTAGTAGTTAACAGTAGTGAAGAAGTAGTTAATGAAGAATTACCTACTAGTTCTTCAATAATTCCTTATTAGTTATGCAGTAAGTAAGATACAGTATTCTAAAGTGTTACCCATTTTTTAATGATTTGATTCAACATTGTCTGGGTTTGAAATATGTGCAAAGAATGTCTTTCTGAATGTATGTTCAAAAGTGACCCTGCTAGTGACCCGTGAGTGAGTGAAAGTTGAAGTGAATCGATTTGTTAATGTAATGCAGCAATGTGAGCTTTAACACTTTAACTTTGACAGCACTTATATGATGTAAAGAAACAGATATAGTTAATAACATTCAGTTTTGTGATTTTAATCCACCTACTGTATTTATTATATTACATCTTATCATTGACAGAGTTGAGACTCATGAAGAAGAAATCACTTACGTCGAGCTAAAGTTCTACAAATGAAAAGCACAGAAAATTGGTAAGATCATTTATTACTAATTCATGTCTGTGTATCATTTCGTGCGCTTGTATGTGATAAATCATTATACAGACAAAAACACAAAACACCACCATATTAAAATATGTATGAAGATCAGCATTCAATGCGAGACACATATGCCATAATACACAACACTCATTCTACCATGTAACTAAAGAGTAACAGATCAACAGTTAAAGGGGTCATAAACTGCCAGTTTTATTATTTTGTGCTGTTCTCTGAGGTCTACTTGTAATGATATCAAGATTTTTACATCAAAAAACATCGTAATTTTCTAAACACACGGTTTGAACAGGATTGTATACTCGAAAGTGTGGGATTGTTTTTAAAACTTCTGATGTTGAGAAATGTCAGCCGGTGAAATTCAGCCAGACAGGTTAAAAACGCATGCATACTCAGTACAGGTCAAACTATCTGTAATAATGGTGCGATATTACTGTCGGATCCAAAATCCTCGGTGCAGCATCATCTTTTAATTTCAGTCTTTCTGAAATCCTGCGTTGATTTGTGCCTTGTTTGTATGAATCAGCCGTGAAATTAAGTGAAAAAAGGACCAAGTTCTTACTGACGCAGTCTGGAACTTCATTAAAATAAAGTGAATTCACTCCTTCCTAACAAGGCTCGAAATTGCGACCATTTTGGTCGCATATGCTCCTGAATTTTAACCTGTGCGACCTAAAAATATATTTGGGAGCATTAGTGCGAGTGCAAATAATGGTTGTGGTGCGACCTGTTTTCATTTCTCTACAAAAAGTTCGCAAAATACTGTGTACCTTATGTGCGCTGATACGCGGTGGCCGGACCATCATTCTATCAAACGTTACATAACCAATCAAACTTCATCCTTACGTTCTTAACTTCAAATCAGATTTTAGATTGGTTAATATTATCCGTCAATCACTCCCTTTCGCGGCGCTCCGTTGTCACGTGACAGGGAGCCGACTACCGCGCTAAATTTAAAAGGCTGGAGAAGATGAAACGAACGCTGAGAGATTTCTTTTGTACACCGTCACATAAAGTCACAAATAATCCTGGAGTTGGTGATGTGGGTGATGTGGTTAATGTGGATCCACCAGCTGAAAAGAAATCGTACAGCTTTCGGAGAGAGTGGCTAAAAGATTTCGAGTGGCTCCGCTATGCTGATGGTTCAATGCACTGCGTTCACTGTAAAGCCTGTGGGACGGAGTTTGCAGGTAACACAGCGTTCGCAACTGAATCGATACATTTTAAGCGCGAGAGCTTGGTAAAACACGGAGAGAGTGCCAAGCACAAAAAATGCAGGGACAAGTGTGTGGCAAACAAACCAGGTTCGATTGTTAAGGCTTTTAATCGCCAGGATGCTGCCGGTCGTTCCGCTATACTGACAGAGCTTAACGTAAAATTTAACACCGCATACACCATCGCCAAAGAAGAGCTTGCCTTCACTAAATTTAAACCCATGTTGCAGCTCATGAAAAAGAACGGAGTTGTGATTAACATGACGTATGCAAATGAGAATTCATGTGCCAATATCATCGGGGTCATAGCAGATACTATCCGCGAGAACACCGCAGTTAAAGTGTCGTCAGCTCAGTACATCTCTTTCATTATCGATGGAGACACCGACCTGTCTGTCAAGGAGTGTGTGATCGTGTATGTCCGCGTCCTGCTTGATGGACAGCCCACGAACATCCTCGTCGGACACGTTGAGGTGGAACATGCCAATGCTGATGGTGAGGATGTTTTTTATTTTTATTTATATTGTTTTATTAATACATCGCTTATTTAGTATTATATAGCAATATATGAGTAATATCATAATAAATAGGCTACTTTGGTTGTTTCATTAATGGATGAATCAGCGTTTTTTTTAACGAATCTCTTGAATGAATGATTCAATAACAAATACATTTAAGTCACTTGTCGCCACCTAGTGGAGTAACAATGTGATCGCTACAATTGTTATTTGAAGCTCCATGTTACTTTCAAAAGGTGCTTGTCTCTATTTTGATCGCTTCTGTAGACGTCAGTGTTTATCCAAACCATAATCTTTAATTGTAGTTCCGATTCAAGTTCTTCTGTGATAAGAATATTTGTAACACAGAAATAACAATAATGCGTAGTTGAATATACTCTGGGTCAGCAGGAGCACCATAATGTTCCGCTGTGATTTTTAATAGACATGTTTAATAGACAAAAAGTTGTCATTTAGGAATGATATTGAGATCTTAGCTCTAGTAATTGGATTTATTCATTAAATGTAATTGATAAATTATGAATGCTGTTAGCCCTGTGTAAACAGTATTTAAACTAATGGGAATTATTTTAGGAATCTATGCAGCCACCAAGTCAGCATTTGCTGGTCTCGGAGAGTCATGCCAGGACTGGGTCCAGAAGACAGTGGCCATGGGAGCTGATGGAGCAGCCGTGAATCTTGGGAGGAAGGGAGGAGTATCAACAAAACTCCAAGAGGAGGCGGGAAAGCACATCATCCCATTTCACTGCATGCCTCATAGGTGAGCTGATAATGGTCATTAATGCACAGATAAAAAAAAATAAAAAAATAAAAACCTAAGGCTCTTGATAGCAAACTGAAATGTCAGATGTGTTCACTATCACTATTATAGATTGGAGCTTGCCCTACTGTCTGCCCACAAGGATTCACCTTGGGTAGGCAATGTGTACAACCTGCTCCACTTAATTTGGAAGACTTACCACTTCAGTTCAAAATCCAGAAGGGAGTTAAAACGCCTTGGAGTTGAACTGAATGTGTCGGTGAACAATCCAAGTGGGGTCAAGGGGACACGATGGTTGCCACATGTATCCAGGGCATTGGATGTGCTTCTGAAGCAGGGGAAGGAGGGGACCCTGGAAGATGCTGGGCAGTACACCGCTGTATATGCTCATATGGACCACCTGGCTGCATCATCAACGAATGCGGATATAGCTGGCCGAGCAAAGCATGTCAGTGTTCACTAGAGGTGGAAATTTGGATATTGCCCCTGTACAGTGAGTTCATGGGAGGGGATGGGATAAATTTGCTGTGTTCTTCTATGCAGGTCAAAGAGACCATGGAGGATGGCTCATTCCTGGCATTCTGCCATTTCTTGGCAGATTTATTTTCTGCCATCAGTAAATACAGCCTATTACTGCAAAGAAATGATGTGATCCTCCCCCAGGTAAGCTTTAACTAGTTGTCAAAGAATAAATCATCATTATTTTGACATACTTTGCCATGTTAAGAGTACAACAAAGTTATGTCTAGATGGAATCACATTAACAGGCAGTCAGCAGCTTGAGGAACCTTATCCTCAACATTGAGGCAATGGCTCTGAGGCCATGTCCAAATGGTAGGCTAGCTTCCTTCCACACAGCCATGAAAAGGCAGGGAGATGCTAGGGAGCAAGAGCAGGAGCAGGAAAAGAGGCCTCAATTTATGTTTCGGGTACAATCCTTATAATACTTTTATATTATTATCATTAGCTAGTTAAATAAATCATTAAATAATGTTTGTAGTGAAGTGTAATTATATAAAAACTGAAATCTAACAGAATTTAGAATAATTTTATTAATTTGTAATGTGCACTGTTCATTCTCTATTGTCAAGGGAGTTCCTTTGAGGAAAGGAGAGGCAGGGAATATGGCTACGGATGGACTCATCAGTCAGACTGCTCCCAGACTGCAGAAGCAGATAGAGGCCACTGTTGCTGCAATAGTTAAACAGCTTCGTCTCCGGTTCAGCAGCCTACTTTGTATGTTATTAAGATCAGGATGGTTAACATTACTGTATATGTGAATTAAATACTTTTGATGACCTGCACTAAAATAAATCACTATCTTTGAAAAACTAAAGGCCATTTACTAACCTTATTCCACTCAGTTTGCACTTTAGTAATAAAAAACAAAAACAAAATAGAATTATTATAGAAACATCTTTTTACGTCTTCTTTAGGTCATGAGGGACATGGAACAGATACTCCAGCAACCAAAGCGGTTCAATGTTTCCAGGTGTTCAACCATGATGTTTGGCCAGAGACAGTGGAGGAGTTGGTTGATTATGGAATTGAGGAGGTCCACTTCTTGTTGGACCATTTTAAAGTTGTACTGGAAAGGTAACTCATGGGTAATAATGAAAATATAGACTTTTTATCTTTTTGTTAAAAGCTTTAATCATTTAAGAGCCAACCAGTTACAGTTGGATTGTATCTAATTAAGGAATGGCTGTGACTTTGCCCTTGCGGAGGAGGAGTTTCAGGCCTTGAAAACTCTGGTGTTCATGTCCTTCAAAGACAAGAGCTACCACGGGTTATGGGAAGTCCTTCTGACCAAGGAACCCTATTGTTCAGATTTACAGGCAGGCTATGTAATATAATGTCTCAGTAGTTTGATGATCAATATATTTTAGATTGTTATAATTATTGCCTTATTTTATGCTGCCACTGAATGCTTCTACCCTGACAATGAAATTTAAATGATTTTTGTTTCAGAATATCCTTCATCTGGTAAGGATCATGCTGATCCTTCCTGTGTCTTCGGCACAGTGTGAGAGAGGGTTCTCTGTACAGAAGCGCATAAAATCAGACATTAGATCTGCATTACACCCTAACACCGTAGAAGATCTGATCCGAATCAGCGTTGAGGGTCCTCCTTTGGAGGCGTTCGATGCCTCAGCCTCAGTGAAGAGATGGATGGAGGAGGGACAGAGAGCCAGGAGACCAAATTTCAAATCCTGGCCACAGGATGTGTAAAGCCCCAGTGATTGTTGGTGTTGATTGGTGTTGTTTTTAAATAAAAGAAATCTGTTTATATATAATTTGTAGTTGTGGTGCTCCTTAATTTTTGGTGGGTGCTCCTAAATTTTTGCTGGTGCTCCTAACTTTTTGAAGTTGGTAGCACCAGTGCTACCAAGTAAAAAAGTTAATTTCGAGCCCTGCCTAATGTTGGGATCTGAAGGAAGGTAATGCAAAGGCTGTGTTGTTTCACAATGTTGGCACTGCACAGCATATTTCTGTCATCGGTGCCCTCTTTACTGTTTGGTTTCTGCATTGAGCTACATTTGCGTTTCTCGTCATTTGCCTAATACATGGCATGTGCGAATCGGTAAGCGGGGCTTATTTTTGGTCATAGGTCAACTTTATTATCCCCAAGGGGCTATTTGTTTTACAGCCAGCAGTAATCCATACAATCGACTATATATATATATATATATATATATATATATATATATATATATATATATATATATTAGGGCCGGGACTCGATTAAAAAAATTAATCTAATTAATTAGAGGCTTTGTAATTAATTAATCGAAATTAATCGCATTTTAATCGCATAAATATTTGACCTGAAAACAGTGAGAAGTCATTTTTTTCACATGGATGTTTAGTATACCATTGAATAATGACTGAATACATAAGCTTAAGCAACAACATATTGTTTATTTTTGTTCAACCAAGTCCAACAGACCAGTGCAATTTTTGCCATTAAGTGTAGCAATAGCATACACTACACTAATAGCAATAGCGAATTCCTTGTTGCATAGCTTGCACACAACCATGCTCTTATCGACGCTTCCATCCGTTCGTTTTTTATAACAAAATTTCCCATCCACGGGGCCAACCAAAGCGATCGAGGCGATCTATTTTTCTTATTGCAGAACTTATACATAACTACCAACTCAGGGAAGTTAAGCAAGGTGTACAAACAAACAAAGGAACCTAACAGAAAATAAATATCCTGGGTTTGCATACATCAAATTATGTAATACATAAAAAAGAAAGAAAAGCATAATAATGTCAAGTCATGTCTTTGAATAAATCATCATAATGCATCAAAACATTTTCACTTTTTTTGTTATTTAGTTATAAGTCTAAGGGACGAAATAAAAGTCAAAATCAGCCAGAAAAAGAGGAAAGCTCAAAGGAGATTTAAGCCATTTTTGCTTGTGGATGAAGAATTTTGCATACAAGATAAAGAAGTTAACAACATACTCAAGGGAAAGCAACTTTGGATTTTCATAATAAAAAATAACCTCTTTGAGAGTGAAGGTGTGAGTCACATTTGTAGGACTAAATACAAAATAACTTAATTTAGTCCGACTGAGGCGATCTATGAAGCGCGATCCCGTCAGCTCTTCTGACGCTAGTTGGTGCGCCAGTATAATCGGTCCGCCGAAACTCATCCAGTGAGAAACGTTCCGCGGTGCAAAGTCTAAAGTCTGTAATTAATTAATCTTAATTAACGCGTTAAAGTCTGTAATTAATTAATCTTAATTAACGCGTTAAAGTCCCAGCCCTAATATATATATATATATATATATATATATATATATCAGTGTTTCCCCTACCATTATATAAGGGGGGCGCCCCCCCCTCCCAACGGCTCGCCCCCCCCTCCCTTGAAGGTCAAGTAAATTTGATTTGATTTTCTTTATAGCGCCAGATTACAATTTGTTATTTTATTAAACAAACTAAATAGCCCTTAGGTAATATGTTATTTATCTTATTTCCACGATGGCATGTCTTTTCTGTCTGTGTTTGCATGTTTACAATTATCCCAAATAATTTTCCAATTATCCCCCCCCCCCCCCCCCCCCAAAGCTGTAAACCTAGGGGAAACACAATATATATATATATATACTTCCTTAATTAATTACTCTACAATAATTTAGAAAACCAATGGCAGCTGGTACAAAATAATTTTTAAATCTATTAGTCCTACAAAATGGTTATTTACTAAATAAGCAAGAAGCAGGCGTTGATCATCCTCTCCAGAGGAGGTGTTGAGTTACCCTACTACATAATAAAGTATTCCACAATCAGTCGTTCAGATGGATGTGCTTCAATATAAGCTGTTTTTAGACTAACAAGAACGTTTTAAGTTCTGAAATTTACAGGATGTTTTTATAGTATAATGACCTCTTATATGTTTTCATTTCATGACCCATTTAAAATGTTCAGTGTTTGAAATGAGCCACTGATGAAGTATTTCCTGTGTCAGTTGTGTCGATGATCACAGTCCAACACAATTCTGTCTATCTGTCATTTGAATTGGATTTTTTTAAGCAACTTTTATTTTGTAAGCATTAAGTTAAGCACCAGGACCATTTTTGGGGATTTCCGCCTGGATTTGCCTACCCAAATTGAAAAGCCTCCCAATACCTCATTCTTTTTTTCAAAATAGACAATTTTGGTATCATTTTACAGGAAACCCTTTGCAGTTTCATAAAACAGTGCTAAAAGTGATAAACATTTAGGTATATGTTGTCTGAGCTGTAATAATCCCCCAAAAAAACAGGCGCTTTTTGATTTTTTAATTTGAAATTAATTTTTGAAAGTGTATAACTCAGCCCATGTGTGCTCTCGAAACATGCAGACAAGTGTGGTTGTTTCCTCTAGATGTCAGCAAACACTGGAAAAAAGAATTTTTTCTCTATAATAAAAAATGAAAAAGATATTCATATTAATCTGAAGGGAGGAATATTACCTTTTTTATATGTAATTTCCACCTAGCCAAATCTAAACTCTGCTCATACCCATATACAGTGGTATAAATGCAATATTTCAGTGTCATTTTACAGAAAACCCTTTGAAATTATATAAAACACTGCTGAATGTGATAAACATTATAGTATATGTTGTCTGTGCTATAATAAACAAAAAGAAAAAAATAGGCGCTTTGTAATTTTGGTAATTTTATTCTTTCAGAAAATACTAAACTTATATTTTAGGCAAATATTTTGTAAAATGATGTGGTCTGTTACAATCTAGAACAGAATCCTCATACTCCAGATGTATTTCATTCATTATATGGGCATCAGTTTTGTCACTTCACCTCAACATCACCGGCCAGCCTCCTGGAGATCTGATGCCCGCTGTGCCATCAGCCACATCTTCAATCTTCAATAGAAACTGAAACAAAGAAATCATTTACATTTATTCATTTAGCTGAATCACTGTGTATACATAGTTTCTGCACTGTAATAATATCCATTTCACAATATCAAAATGTAGATTTACTGAAATGACCATTCAACTTATCCAAAGTGAAACTAACTAGTGCACAATCACACAATCCATATCCAAAATCCAAAATGACATTTATTTTCAGATAATAGTTTATCTGATTGGTTGCTGTTCTTTCACATTTCAAACTAGCAATAACTTTATCAAAAAAATGTATGTAAACATTGTAAAAGGTTACCTACCTAAACGCAGCGCGTCTTGAGATCGCCATTGGCACTCCAAACTTCTCCAAATCCTCCATTTAGAAACAAGTTGCACTTTCAAAGATCGGGTTTATCAATGTCATCGATGCTTTTATGTTTCTAGATGCAATAGATAGACATCAAAATAGTTCTCAAACTTATATAAACTCGCGCTACAGTCATCAGAGACCCTGCTCGCGTTCTAACCAGGATATGGACACTTTAGAGCGGCACACACAGCCCCGGTCAGCCAGTGTTGCACAGTAAAGGGTCCACCTAATATTTTTACCGCAAGAAAAGTTCCTACTAGATTTCTAAGCTGAATGGATCGACCTTAGGCAGCTGGATCTCTGTTACAGGACGCATACGCAGATGGCTTGAAGATCCGGTGTTTTGCGCTCAGAGCGCATCTCCTCTCAGTTCATTCGGAACGGGTTTTCTGACCAACGAAAGCTCACAGAAACGTGAAAATGGTCTTATTTGAAAGAAAACATCCTAATCTAAAAGTTGATATAGATTATGTGGCTGTTTTCGGCTGATTGAAGACGACATCGGAGCAGGCATGTGAGACTTTTATCTGTCATTCTGTTTTATTTTATTTTACTGCGCGATTCTTTTGAAGATATTTCGGTCTATGATTGTCTCACAATGTAATAACCTACATCGACAGATTCCTTAGAATGAGAGCTTTATTTCTATGTAAGATTTGACTGTTTTATGAAATATATAAAAAATAAATATTTGTAAAAATAATTCTTCGCAATCACAAAGCGGAAATTTTTGCCTGGGACCAATGCATATTTAAGCTAATATTTTAAGTTGATATGTATCATAAAAACGAAAGTGATGGTATTCTTTGTAAAGTTTAGATTCTAAGCTTTCAAATGATACCATGAATTGCTTTATACCTTATATGGAAGTCTGTAAAAAGAACGTACGAACATCATAACAAGGTGTTTGCCCCCGGTACCGGGGGCTCTGGTTTTTAAGAGGTTAAAAAACAACTGGAAGGAAACAATAGCCGCGTTTCCACTGTCGGGCCAGTGCTAGGCCAGGGCTTTAAACGGGCCGTGCCGGGCTAATAGCCTCGGGCCAGTAGCACCTGGCCTGCGTTTCCACTGTCGGGCCAGAAGCTCCACAGCGCGTCACTAAAACACGCCCGCAACACGCCTCTCTGGAACAACGTCACACTAACCCATCATTTCACCAACAAATGAAAGTTTTATCAGAAAACTAATCAGAAAGAAATCACTGGAAACAGCGTGCATCGCAAAACAAACATGATAAAAGCGGCCGTTTGCTGGCATTTTTGTTGTTTACTTGAATATTTAAAACCCAAGCATCGATGTTTTACCACAGGTTTACAATAAAAAGTGATACATTGATCATAATGAATTAGGCCTAATTTATGTCAAAATTGCACATTAGTCACACAGAAATAAATTAACGTTAGGTCTATTTCACAAAAGAAAGAGGACACACTTACATTATTCAGTCGAGGCTGTTTCTGTTTATTTGGTAGTTAGCCTACAGGACATATATCACATTTAGAAAGAATGATAATTTCTACAAATAATGTTATATGCCACCAAAAATACGACCTGAGGAGCGTTAGCACAGTCTCGACTCCCAGTATACGGATATATTTTCAGTCAGAGAAACAAACAGGAAGCTCCCGAAAAAAAAGTAGATAGTCCGGTATAAAGAGACGAGACGTAGGCTACTGACAGATAAAATAAAAACATGATTGTGATAGCCTTTATAATTGGTCTGACTTCTTCAAGCGTTCACCGTGTTTTTTTACTATGCGTATCTTCAAGCGTTTACTATGTTTACTATGGTAATGGTTAGCGCGCATAGTCTTTTGCATCGCGTATAAATATTTCTACCTTATACGGTGATCAGAATCCACATCGGATCACAAACAGAAGGCATTAAAACATGACAGTGAGTTAAATTACTTTAAAAGTCTTTAATGCTGACAGAATCATTCGGTGCTCCTGTCTCTCGACTCAGGTAATCCCCGCCTCTGTTCGTAACCACTCCTCTAGCCCGAGCTGGCCCGCTTTGGCCCAAGGTATTCGACGGGCCAGAAATCCTGGCCGTTGGCCCCGAGTAAGCCCCGATTAAGCCCCGGAAGTGACAGTGGAAACGCGACTGGCCCTGGCACGCACCAGCACGGCCCGGCCCTGGCCCGACAGTGGAAACGCGGCTAGTGTTTTGTAACACTTGAGGCTGGTTTTATATCTGCATATTGTAAAATGACATACATGCATTTATTATTATATATTGTGTTTTTGACAGGATAATAAAGAGGATCATGTGGTGTATGCGCCGGTCGCCAATAGAAAATAATCAAACTTCAAGAACCAGACCAGCAGTGTGATCGCTTTCACAGGAACCGCTGTAGTTTTGAGTTTTGGTTTTGTTGAAGCCTGATATTCAGTGACGGACTAATGAAACTCTCTCTTAAAGAATGTGCTTGTAATACAAGGACTTTTAACAAATTATCCAAATCTTGTGGCCGGATCAGATTAGAGCTGGGTGATATAGTTTATATTTTGTGATGATACGAGCAATCAAACAGTTGAGATTTGCTATTTTGGTTCTGCGTGAGTATAACCTATGTATGCAAATAAAGTTGGACATGCTTATTAATCCAAATTTACATTAGAAGCTGGCCAACAATATTTACATTTTGCCACAAAATATATAAAAATCAAGCAGTTAAGATATACAAAAGTTAAAGCTATTTTTGATGTCACACGCTTTAAAGATCATATCATGTCTTTGTCTCTCAATGTTTTGAGAAAGCATATGCATGATTTACTGTTGTAATATTCTTGGTATTTATGGTATGTAAATGAATAATGGTTGTAATTTTTTTATTTAGTTTCAGTTTGGGGGGTAACTAACTAGGCAAGGCAAGGCAAGGCAAGTTTATTTATATAGCACATTTCATACACAATGGTAATTCAAAGTGCTTTACATAGGAGCAAATAAAATAAAACAAATAAGAATAATTAAAACAGTTTAGAATAAAAGATAAAATAAAGTACAGTAAAAACAGTCGGACGAATATTGGCACAGTGCTCATTCAGTAAATGCATAGCTAAACAGATGTGTTTTGAGTCTGGATTTGAATGTGTCTACTGTAGGAGCACATCTGATCTCTTCTGGAAGCTGGTTCCAGCTGCGGCTGGCATAGTAGCTAAAAGCGGACTCTCCTTGCTTAGAGTGAACCCTTGGTATTTCTAACTGATGTGATCCTAATGATCTGAGTGATCTGTTGGGTTTATATTCAGTGAGCATATCTGCAATATATTGAGGTCCTAGCCCATTGAATGATTTATATACCAGTAATAATACTTTAAAATCAATCCTAAATGTAACTGGGAGCCAGTGTAAAGACCTGAGGACTGGTGTGATATGTTCATATTTTCTGGTTCTGCTCAGGATCCTGGCAGCAGCGTTCTGTATGAGCTGCAACTGTCTTATGGTCTTTTTAGGAAGGCCAGTGAGGAGTCCATTACAATAATCCACCCTGCTGGTGATGAAAGCATGCACAAGTTTCTCTAAGTCTTGACTGGAAACAAAGCATCTAATTCTTGCAATATTTTTCAAATGATAGTATGCTGATTTAGTTATTGCTTTGACATGACTACTGAAACTAAGGTCTGACTCTAGAGACACACCAAGATTCCTGACTTGATTTTTAGTTGTTAGACCTCTAGAGTGAAGGTATGCATTCACCTTGAGAACTTCATCTTTGTTTCCAAACGCAATGACTTCAGTTTTGTCTTTGTTTAACTGAAGAAAGTTTTGGCACATCCAACCATTTACTTCATCAATGCATTGGCACAGGGAGTCAATGGGGCTGTAATCGTTAGGCGATAGGGCTAAGTAGAGCTGTGTGTCGTCTGCATAGCTGTGGTAAGAGATTTGGTTCTTTCTCATTATTTGGCTCATTGGGAGCATATACAGGTTGAATAGGAGTGGCGCAAGAATTGAGCCCTGGGGGACCCCGCATGACATCGATGTCCACTCAGACTTATGGTCTCCTATACTCACATAATAACCTCTCCCTTCTAAGTAAGACCTGAACCATTTTAGGACTATCCCAGAAAGCCCCACCCAGTTTTCAAGCCTGTCAATAAGTATGTTGTGATCGACAGTGTCAAATGCAGCACTGAGGTCGAGTAGTACCAGCACTGATAATTTGCCTGTATCAGTATTTAAGCGAATATCATTTATTATCTTTATGAGAGCTGTCTCTGTGCTGTGATGCGATCGGAAACCAGATTGAAAATTGTCAAAGTAACCATTCAAGCTTAAGAATTTGTTCAGCTGATTGAAGACAACTTTTTCAATGATCTTGCCTATGAAAGGAAGATTTGAGATCGGTCTATAATTGCTTAATATGGTCTTATCTAGATTGCTCTTTTTCAGGAGGGGCTTGACAACTGCAGTTTTCAGGGAGTTTGGAAAACTCCCAGAGAGAAGTGAGGCATTTACCACTTCTATAAGATCTGCTTCTAAACAGTTTAACACACTTTTGAAAAAAGATGTGGGAAGTGTGTCAAGGGCGCAGGTTGATGTTTTAAGGTGCTGTACGGTTTCTTCCAAAATTTTGCCATCAATTTCTTCGAAAACAGACATAGTAACTATTTTCTCAGGTAGTGGTCGGATCTGTTTGACCCCAGCGCAACTCAAGGATGAGCTGATCACCTTTCTGATATTATTGATTTTCTCAGAGAAGAAAGAAGCAAACTCACTGCACTTGCTGTCTGAGAGCATTTCACTTGGAATCTGGCTTGGGGGGTTTGTCAGTCTCTCTACAGTAGCAAAAAGAGTGCGTGTGTTGTTTAAGTTGCTGTTTATAATATTCGAGAAGAAAGTCTGTCTAGCTTTGCCTAGTTCCATATTAAAAGCATGGATGCTGTCTTTGTAGATGTTATAATGGACTACAAGTTTTGTCTTCCGCCACATGCGCTCTGCTCTTCTGCATTGTCTTTTCATGTGTTGCACTGCTGTTGAGTTTCTCCAAGGTGCTTTTTGTCTACCACTATTCTTCCTGACTTTCACAGGAGCAATATGATCAATTACACTTTTAATTTTTGAGTTAAAAGATTCAAGGAGAAAATCAACAGAGTCAGCAGATATGCTTGGTTTTAATGATATAGCCTTCATAAATAGCACACTAGTGTTCTCATTTAAGCATCTCTTCTTGACAGACACAGATCTAGCTTCAATGGCAGGAGAGATCAAAATATCAAAGAAAATACAGAAATGATCAGACAGTGCTACATCCTTAATAACAATCGATGAGATGTTTAGACCCTTACTGATAAGTAGATCTAGAGTGTGTCCCCGATTATGTGTGGGTCCATTTACATGCTGTGTCAGATCAAAAGTTTTTAAAACAGTTTTGATTTCTTTTGCCATATTGTTTTCTGCATTATCTATGTGAATGTTAAAATCTCCAGCAATGGCAAAACAGTCAAACTCAGAGGAAATTGTTGATAACAGTTCTGTAAAGTCCTCAGCAAAGGCTGGAGAGTATTTTGGAGGCCTGTAAACAATGATAAGTAAAACACGTGGAGCACCTTTTAACACAATACCCAGATATTCAAAAGAAGGGTAATTCCCAAGTGATATTTGCTTACATCGATAGACATCTTTAGAAAGAGCAGCTAAGCCCCCGCCTCTCTTACCCGCTCTGCAAACACTCATAAAAGTAAAGTTAGGAGGGGATGTTTCATTGAGGACTGTTGCACTGCAGCTGTCTTCTAGCCAAGTTTCATTTAGAAGCATAAAGTCCAGGTTGTATGTGGTTATTAAGTCGTTGACTAGAAGTGATTTATTTTTAAGTGAGCGGATGTTTAAAAGTGCTAACTTAACAGTCTTACTTTTTGACCCCACAGCGATCTTAGTTTGGCGTGTAATAGGCACCAGATTAGATGGTTTGCTGTACGGCTTTTGAAGGCCTTAGATTTTCTATCATGTAATTGAACAGCAATACAGAAAGATTCAGGCACACTGGGTTCCCGCTTGTTTTGTAAACATTTAAGAAAGTTACTGTTATCATAGCGGGGACCCGACACATATCACTGAGAGCTGGTATCAGCTGTTTTTGGTTCACCGCGAGCTGCTGGAGGAGGGTGTTGGCCCTGGCGCTGTGGCAGAGGCCGAAGAGCTCTCACAGGAGGAAGGGGAGGGCGAGCTGGGCCCGCAGGCTTTGGTGGTTGTGGGGCCTGCCGTTTTTTGGTTGACATCTGGGGCTTGCAAAAGAGTGGGATAGTTTGGTTCCAGCATACACCAGTTGTTCCATTTTCTCTGAGAAGCACAGAAGTGGAGATGATGGAGAGAGGGATAGCGTGTCTGGTGTTTGCTGTTGCTCTGGTGTAATCGGAGGCTGTAATATGCTGTCCTGGATTTCCTGGCTGTTTTCCAGAAAGTCGTCCTTGGGTGCTGAATCTTCTAGCAGTTCTAGTATGTCACAGTCTGTCTGTGGTGAGCTCTGTGGGCAGGGCTCAGCTGAGATTGTGTCCGTCAGCAGAGGTTGTTGTGGCTGAGTGGTGTTATCATTGTCCTTGTGTGATGTGTCAGCCGCATGTCCATTCAGGTGCTGAAGTGAAGTCCTGTGGTCATTAATACTGTGTCCAGGTGTGTGTGTGCCATTCAGGTTGAGTGGATTGGCACATACTGCAGAAGGATGATGGATTGAAAAGAAGATATTGTCCTTTAGCACTCTTGAACCAAGTTTGTTTGGGTGAAGCCCATCCTGTTGAAACAGTTGCCTCTGATTCCAGAAAAGATTGAAGTTGTCAATGAAGTTCAATCCTTTTATATTGCAGGTTTTTTGCAGCCATGTGTTTAAGCCAAAGCAACCGTGAAAACCTGTTTGTTCCTCTTGCTGGGAGTGGTCCACTGATGAATGTCTGAACTTTCAGTCTTTTAAGTGTTTCAAAAAGTTCATTGAAATCCTTCTTAAGGAGTTCTGACTGCCCTTTATGAATATCATTGTTCCCCACATGAACAATGAGTCGATTTGCAGTCTTATGTTTCATCAGAATGTTCTGAAGTTCCCTGTTTAGATCAGAAGTTGTTGCTTGTGGAAGGCAGCATGTAGTTGTGTCCCTGCTACTAATGTTTCTGATTATAGAGTCACCCACTATCAGAGTCCTGGGCTCGGCTGCGCTCTGAGCTGAGTGCCGCTGTCTGCTCGACCTTGAGCGCCTGTTAGCAGTGTTAGCTACTGGCTGATTCAGTCTGTGTTCGATCACATTCATCACATTCAGGGATTCTTCATTCATTAATACTGCAAATCTGTTCTCAAGATGTATAGGCGGTGGTAGGAGACCAGTGTTTGCAATCCTTGTCAGAGCCGTATATGGGGTAGAGGATGCTACTGCGGCAATGTGTGATGCTCGTGACAATCTGATGTCTCGAGTGCCTTTGGGTCTCGCTCCCTGTTTGTGCCATCGATTTGTAAGTCGATCGGCTTGTTTCTCTACACTCAGTATGGCCTGTATTGGAGCACTAGATTCATGGGACTCACCGGCTGTATGCTGAGGGCGTCCATGATGAAGCTCTGTTGTGTGTTCCGTCTGGTTTGGTGGTCCCACAAGTAACTTTGTTTCAAGAACTGCAATCCTTTGTAAAAGTCTCTGGCAGTTAGTGCAGCAAGTAGATTCCAGAAGAGGCATTTTCTCTTATCCTTATGAATGTAGGCAGTTGTGTTTTCTCTTCCCCGGAATGTAAGCTTTCAGTGGGAGGCTGGTCGGAGAAAAGTATTCCGCTTTTTTCTAGTAATCAAGCGTTTGAGCACTGTGCTGATTTGCTGAAGTTAAAATTAGGTGATAAAAGGAAATAAAATATGAAAATATAAACACGATAGAGCAATAAAAAAATAAAAGCGATAGAGCAAAGCGCGGAGCAGTAAGCAAGAGCGTCCGAACAGTAGCTGAGCAGGAAGAACTAGCAACACTGCTAACAAATTAATGTTTCTACATTACAATTAAGTGTAAGAATTATGCTCATATTCAGAAAAAAAATGTGTGAAAATTCAATTCAATAAAAATTCAATAAAAAAATGTAATACTTTTATTTTTTCTCATTTGCAGTTGTTAACAGACCATGACACTTAAATTTCATCAAATAAAACAACATCCCACTAATACTAGAGCGCCATCTAGTGTCCAAATTAAGCCTTTTGAAAAATAATAGCTTTACCTGTAAGATACACACTATGAATTCACTCACTGGCCACTTAATTATGTAAACCTGGCTAATAGCAGGTTTGACCCCCTTTTTGCCTTCAGAACTGCTTTAATTCTTCATGGCACAGAATGCTGAAAACATTCCTCCAAGATTTTGGTCCGTATTGACATAATAGAATCACGTAGTTGCTGCAGATTAAAAAAAATATAATTATCAAATCCAGCCCTGAACGCCAGACCTTGTCAAAAGATATCCATTTTATCTGGTGTGCAAACCACATAAAGAGGATAAGGACACGTGTGAAAATGCTATTTGTTGATTACAGAGGCTCTGAAAAGCTCTTCGGGCTGACACCTTCCCTCTGTAACTGGCTGCTAAACTACCTGACGCACAGACTCAGTCAGTCAGAGTAAGAGACCAGACATCAGGCATCTGAACTGTGAACACAGGGATCCCCCAAGGCTCGGTCCTGAGCCCGCTGCTGTTTACCATCTTCACCTACAACTGCCTCTCAGACCAATACCAGGAATATAACGTTTGCGGATGACACTACAGTCATCGGACTAATGACTGGTGGAGAGGAAACATCATACAGAAGAGAGGTGGCAGGACTGATGGCTTGGTGTCAAAATAATATCATCCTAAATGTACACAAGACCAATGAGATGATTAGGAGGAGGAGGAAGGAGGAAGGAGCAGCATAAATGAATTTACATTGGTGAGATAGAGATGGAGAGGGGGAAAACCTTTAAATTCCTCAAACCTACCTTGCGAGGATCTCACAACACTCAGCAGCTCCTAAAGAAATCCCGATAAGAAGGTTGAGGAACTTTGGCATGCCAACCAAAATCCTTTACTGTTCAGGATAGGAAAGCTCTCCAGTGTTTGTGGAATAGCCTTCCCATCACTTCAGGATTTTTAGGTTGTTGATTGGATTTGTCGTATTTCTGTTGCGCTATTCACTTGCATATTATCAGACATTGGCACAAGAGACTTGTAAAGGAGTGAGAAATGCATATTTTGAATATTGTTTTTATTTCTTGTTGTTTTCACAGTGTGGTGTCTACTGAAGAGATAGAGAGATAGAGATAGAGATAGAGATAGAGATAGAGATAGAGATAGAGATAAACAACAAAAGACATCTGTATGAAGCGTGGCCTTTATTTCGTCAGACCAGTGCAGCTATATCCTAATTGCTGCACAATGCATATTTGCACTTTATTTATTATCGCACGTGTACGTCACTCATACAATTGTTTTATTTTGACATTTTTTTAAATTGTTTTCTTTTACGCCGGTTTAAACATCCCGGATAAGTGCAAATTAGTACCCTTTTAATAAGCCGTCTTACCTACAATCTCTGTTCTGTGTAAACAATGAGTGACGTACACGCGCGAGAGAGCACTTCCGGTGCTTTCCGGAAAAGACCGAAGCTGCCACGCCCTCAGATCACTTGGACATGGCTGTGTTTACAAGAGGTAAAAACGATATAAATACTGTTCGTTTTCTCACACAAACCACTCATTTCGTGTCTTAGGCCATCAATGTGTACTTACATTTACGAGTCATTAAATCATGTTTAATTTGGACTTCTCTGTGGATGCTTTTTGAGGTGGTCCCCTATTGCCTGCATTATATGACTGACAGACAAGAACGGTTTGACCTAAAAGTATCAAAATTGAAACTACTGTGGACACAAAGACACCTACATCTTGGATGCCCTTGAGGTAGCTAAAACATACCAAAAATTAATTTCAAAGTGAACTATCCCTTTAAAGTGTGTAAATTCCTTGTTGGCTCTGAAGGTTCAGCTGTATTAGTAACTGTGTTTTTCCTGTGTTTCAGGTTTTTATTTTCATTTATTCTATATGTTCGTTATTAAAGTGTGGTTGCATATTCTCATTTTATTAAACTCCATTATACTCTTGATTGTCTCTGTTCGTTGTTCATAAAGCAAAGCCTCTTTGATGTGCGATCTTAAGCTACAAGCTTGTATTGTTAAGTAAACTGATTTGATTAGTTAACTTACATTAGGAATTAACCTTTTTGAGAATTGATAAAGCGTATCAAACAAAGCCATTCGGCGGACGAACTGATTGGTTGGGGTAAGGTTAATTATATTAAGGTGTTCTGAAAATTAATATAGCCGGTCTGCATATGATGTATATTCTTAATTAATTACAATTTGTTGTGCTTAATTATCTATCTATCTATCTATCTATCTATCTATCTATCTATCTATCTATCTATCTATCTATCTATCTATCTATCTATCTATCTATCTATCTATCTATCTATCTATCTATCTATCTATCTATATATGAAGCAGACGCATGCACTATATAATCCCTTTTTGGGTGATTTTATATGTATGGTTAATCTAGTCCACGTATCCAATAGTTGTTGATTATGAATTAATAAGTATTGCATACATATTCCCCAAACTTTAACTAGATTCCCTACATAGTCTCGCTCCCTACTCGTCAAATGTCTGACGCATGGTCAAGGACCCATGGTGTCAAATGTCAACGAAAGAGGTGGGGGTCCATCAGATAGACATTCATGTTAACAAAGAGGTGAACCATTTGCGTTGATTTTCAACGTGGGGGTCCGTCAGATCAACCTGGTCTCACAGAAAATACATGATTCAGCTGGTTACCTGATTTCATCAGCATGACAATGTCACTCAGAGCCTTAAGATGCTAATCCAATCAGCCTGATTAGGTCAACAAAAGGCCCAGCTGACCTTTGAGATGTGACAAGAGGTTAATGTCCGAAACCTTGATTGCCTCAAAATGGAAAACAGTGTGCAGAACTTTCTCAGTTAAAATACTATTGTATTGGAACCTAAAATAAACATTTTAATAAATTTATAACCCTACACTGCGGTCCCCCAATTGATGTTTTTGTATAATTTGGAAACGTATCTCTTTAATCTGGGTTTACTTTAAAAAAAAATCATGTTAAATAATTCTTTTTAAAGTGATTTGTAATGTTATGATGTCAGTCTTATTGCCAGGGAAGCTGGATTGCTTTGCTGTTTATTGATATTTTTTAAATTATATTTTATCAGTAGGAAATCGTGCTGAAAAAGTCTGAAGAAGTTCCGAACACATCGCGATATTTGGCATCAGTTCACGTGTGGCAGATGTTGGTAAGTAGCCCAGCCTAGTCGTACATACGGACACTGCCCTAATAATGTTTGATATTCGTCTTTTCTGTTTGTCGAGATTATTCAGATTAGCTCACGTTCAGTTCACTGCATTATATCTGTCATCTATCAGTCAGTGTTAGGAATTGAGGCAATAGCCAATGAGAGCAGAAGTAAAAACTGCAGGATCATGTACAAATGTACAAACATGTACGAGTATCATATAACTTGTTAAATCTTATGAATTATTAAGACTGTGGAGGAAATGTTGGAGGAGGAGGAGATGTTGGAGGAGGAGGTGGGGGTGGAGGAGGAGGAGATGTTGTAGGAGGAGGAGGGGGTGGAGGAGGAGGAGATGTTGGAGGAGGGGGAGGAGGAGGGGGTGGAGGGGGAGGAGGGGGAGGAGGAGGAGATGTTGGAGGAGGGGGAGGAGGGGGAGGAGGAGGGGTGGAGAAGATGTTGGAGGAGGAGGAGATGTTGGAGGAGGAGGAGATGTTGGAGGAGGAGGAGATGTTGGAGAAGGAGGAGATGTTGGAGGAGGAGGTGGTGTAGGAGGAGGAGATGTTGGAGGAGGAGGAGGGGGTGGAGGAGGAGGAGATGTTGGAGGAGGAGGAGATGTTGGAGAAGGAGGAGATGTTGGAGGAGGAGGTGGTGTAGGAGGAGGAGATGTTGGAGGAGGAGGAGGGGGTGGAGGAGGAGGAGATGTTGGAGGAGGGGGAGGAGGGGGAGGGAGGGGTGGAGAAGATGTTGGAGGAGGAGGGGGGAGGAGGAGGAGGAGGAGCAGGAGGGCAAGGGAAAGGAGACAAGACTCGGATTAAATTCATGCCACTTTAGTTGCTCATGTCTTTGTCCATGGTATGACTGAGGGAGGCTGGGCTACGAGTAAGAGTCGCTTCACCGTCGCCTCGATCATAAGAACCTTCCGGAGAAAAACAGGTAGATGTACTTCAGACTGCTCTCTACTGTAACTTTTGAGAGCTGTACTATGTGCTGTTACACACACACGTGTACTGTAGCTGTTGCACTATCTACTGTAATAAAAATAAATGCATCAAATTGCCTCACATACAGTAGGGTTGTTGAATGCTTCCATTTTGACGTTCCAAAATGATGTGTTACAGTTACAGTAATCAGTGCGTCTATTTTTCTAGAACACAGAGATGAAACGTAAGAAGACTGCCAAATATTTCAGTTGAAGCGTGCCAGCAGGGAACAGGCATGCGAGAGGACTTCACCCCCGCTGCCTGACTAGGGCCAATATAGCCTGTGATGCTGACGAGATTCTCTGGGCCTGTCCCAAACCAATGACGGGATGCTGGGGCGGAATAATATTTTGTCTGTGTGTGTGTTTGTGTGTGTGTGCGTGTGTGTGTGTGCTGTGTGTGTGTGTGTGTGTGTGTGTGTGTGTGTGTGTGTGTGTGTGTGTGTGTGTGTGTGTGTGTGTGTGTGTGTGTGTGTGTGTGTGTGTGTGTGTGTGTGTGTGTGTGTGTGTGTGTGTGTGTGTGTGTGTGTTGTACTGTTTGGTACATGAATAAATAAAAATGGGCCAATGTATCCATTGATTGTGTCTTATGTGTTCATCATGTGAAAAGGTTTGTAGGGGGGACATTATGGGTTTGTGTTTACTGTTTTGAGAATACGAGGCATTGTTTTCAAGAAATGTGTTTAAGCAATCGAGAAAAACTGTAAAGTAAAGAAATTCATGTTGAAGAATATTTAGAAAAGAGACTAAACTAGGTGAACTAGAGGAGCAAATGAGAAAGAAACCACCACCAGTATCTTGCAGAAAACACTAGAAGGAGCGGCATCAAAACATGATCTGCGTATTGTCTCAGTGAGCTTTTATTATGTTTTACACATGCAAAGATGATTTAAGCATTTTCAGATCTTTGGAAATATAAAGCCTGTTTATTTCTGCTTGATTTACACTGGTTTGGACTTTGTTCACTGCTTGTGTGTTGTGCCTTCAGATAGGCTGTTTGCTGATCGCCTGAACTTTGCCTGTTCCTGGTTTTTAGTTTATTCAGGACCAGAATAAATAAAAGATAAAAAAAAAAAAAAAAAAAAAGTGTAAGATCAGCAAAAGCTTGTTGAAGTTGTTGATGTTAAAGGAGACGGATGTGTGTGAGCGGAAACTAACTGAGGTTGGGGGAGGATTCACACACAACCTGAGAAATATCTCAGTTCAGTCTTTCAGATCAATCTG